>JAOEHY010010569.1:1142-11445 GCA_025447955.1 Psilopsiagon aurifrons | reverse complement strand
CTCCACAGGGCTGCTCTCAATCTCTTCTCTGCCCAACCTGTAGCTGTGCCTGGGATTGCTCTGACTCAGGTGTAGGAATTTCAAATTTTTATAAATAAAAAGTGTATTAGTAATAGTCATATTCTAAAAGTAATTATTTATATATTAAAAAAACACCCTCTTCTATGATTTCAGTGAAAACATGAAAGCTGCTGAAGCTTTTGAGCAGAGGTCATTCACAGCAGTTGCAGAGGTGTGAGATCTTGGAGGACTGAGAACGAGCTTTTCCTTTGGTTTTGGTGGGACTGTGCTCAAGTGAAACCCTTACAAAATGTTAACATCACTCACGCAGTTCATATCTGAAAGAAACGAGCCTTGCTTGCCTCAATGGCTTTCACCTCTCCATGGAAAGTTCTCTCACTCTTTGGAACAATTCCTGCAATTTGTGTGGCAGCTGTTTGCATAAAACTAAAAATTATGGTAACTTCATTATGATATCTCTTGCTGCACACTATAGAAAACTAATCATGACCTAAAACTAATCACTGGACCTAATAAAACACCTTGCCTTTCATGGCTTCTGAAGCTAGATTTTATTTCTAAAGATAATCTACCCTTAATGTGTAGGGAGAGAGGACAATAGACCATGCCCTCTCAGGGCAGGCTGGGAATCTCAGGCTCAGTGTGGTTTTGACAGCTTTGAATAGCAATCCATCACTTAACAGACAAATAGAGTTTACTGCCTCTTTGCAGCAGCTCTTTTTCAACACTAGGAAGATATCTGTGCCCTATGCAAAGGATTGCAGGGTGTCAGCATCAGAGAGGGATAGCATTCACACACAGCTGGATTTGAGCAAGCTGTTGGCAAGGTGGTTTTAGTGCTATTTCTTCTTCAAGAACTGGTTCTCCAATAGTGATATAACTTCACTATCACCAAAAATTTTCAGCAAGCACATCCCAAAATATGATAACTAGATAGTGGACAGCAGCAAATTGATGATAACAGACATATAGCAATAGGTCACAGGCAAAATAAGAAGTTATACTGGCCTATGTAAAACTCCATCTAAAAGTAGAACTGATGTAGTGTGTAGTGTGTATATCAGAGGATTACCTAATGGCAACTTCTGATGTTCCTCTCTTTGATGAAAGTTTTGAAAATAGGTGTAAAGATGTGTAAAGTTTTGCCTATGCATTAAATATATATATGATAAAGTAAATTTACAAATGAATTCTTAAGAGGCTGGGAGACTATACAGCAAGAATAATTGCAAGTTGGTTTTACAGTTCAACTCTGTGACCCAACATAGTCCTTCAAAGTACGTGATTTGTGTTCTCTGTTAGGACTTTATTGTAAAATATAGTGTAAATATAAAAATCAACGCTATTTTCTCATAAAGATCGAAAGTAAAAAAATTACTCTGTATTTTCTTAATTATTTGATTATTTTACTATACAGTGCTTTTCTTTTTCATGGTGGCATTGTTAAAAGTCTGGCATTGTCAGAACATCTTACTGTCCAGATCATTAGTGACCACAGTTTCCCATAGAATCATTTATGATATTGCTTTAGAGAGGACTACAGACCCTTGTTTCACTTATATGTGCAGATAAAGTAGTGGGATTGTGCAAAGAATCATAGAATTATAGAATAGTTAGGGTTGGAAAGGAACTCAAGATCATCCAGTTCCAACCCCCCTGCCATGGGCAGGGACACTTCCCACTAAACCATCTCGGCCAAGGCTATGCCCAACCTGGCCTTGAACACCACCAGCGATGGGACATTCACGTCTTCCCTGGGCAGCACATTCCAGTGCCTCACCACCCTTACATTAAAGAATTTCTTCCTCATATCCAATCTAAACCTCCCCTGGTTTAGTTTGAACTCATTACCCCTTGTCCTCTCACTACAGTCCCTAATGAAGAGTACCTCCCCAGCATCCCTATAGGCCCCCTTTAGATCCTGGAAGGCTGCTATGAGGTCTCCACGCAGCCTTCTCTTCTCCAGGCTGAACAGTCCCAACATTCTCATCCTATCCTCATGCATCCAGGTATGTACTTCATTATTTATTATGGTCAACATGAGTTCTTTGAATAAAGTGGAAATTATTTTCATCCATCATGGAGCAGATTTAACAAAATTTTAATATTAAGAATTAATCAATAGATTTGTTTGTTTAGAGCAATGCACCTGGAAATAGTGCATCATAATCCAAAAGTAGTAACAGTAGTAGCTCAAGAATTCTTTCCTAGTAAATAATTTGCTGTTGTATTTTTGTTATTTATACTGATAGAGGGAGACACAGTAATTGTATAATTGTTTCTGGTTGACATATACAATTCAGTAGCTCTCAGTCATTCACCCTATGGCCTCACTGAAATCCTTTGGCAGTTCCATAGATTTTTAAGCCATCAGGGACCATTAGATCATCTTGTCTGATCTTTCTGCATAAAACAGGTCAAGGAATTTCATCTAGTTTCTCCTGTGTGGAGTGGAGCAACTAGTATTTGACCAAAGCTTAATACCTAAGCTGTGAAGATTCATTAAGGTTTCTGAATACTCTGAGACACTGGGATTTAATGTGCTATCAAAGTGAACAGTAGAAATATTTCAAATTATGATCAAAACAGGATTTTTTAATCAATGTGATTAATTGGATACTGGAACAAATTAATGGGTGCTGTCTCCAGCAGAGGAGTTTTGCCAGCTCAGTCCAAGACTTTTTTTAAAATAGTTGCTGTTATTTTGAAGAAGAAAAGATGTATAATACAAAACTGAAACATTTAAAAAAATATTGAGGATAAAATGTTAAACAGAAAGTAACTTTGAATATTCAATGTCATTAAATCTAATTAATGACATTTTCTTTAGTTTTCATATTAAAAATCCTCAGAGATTCTCGTTCCTTTGTCTTCTTTAGCCCATGTATGTCATTAATTACTTGTTACGCATTTCTATATACATTTGGCAATATTAATGGTGTGAATGTAAAATCAGAACTCTTTTGCTCTAACCTCACTGGGACAACATAGTAATGCTTTCCCTGCTCCATGTGCTTGCCAAGGAGCCTCCCTTGGGACGCATTCAACTGTGTCAGAGCTATTTCCCAGCCTGTCTGAGGCTGCAGAGTGCCTCCTGCCTCTATGCCTGCTCCACCACCTTTGCCTTTGCATCAGACAAAAATGATTATATGCAAAGAAAGCGTGGGAACCCTCGCTGATCATCTGTAATGAGAAAATGAGAGCAGGCAATCAGAAATGAGTTTTCCATCTTGAGTGCGTGTGATTTTAGTATGACGTAAACAGGCATTCTATCAATTGCTTTCAGGATACCTAAAGTGGTGGCAAAGTTTTAGGAAAATACTCACTTCCACTGGTTTATGTTTGTCTTTGCCTTTTTCTGTAGCATTGTCCTTCAATTTGCTGCACTGAGCAGTTGTGCCTTTGCTGCTGTGCGTCTTCTCTGGATCCTCCTGGTTGTTCAGAAAGTTCCTCTACAAGCAGCTTTTGTGAAATTTCTCGATGATCAGAATTTCAGTTTGCAACAAATCTCCTTCAGAAGAGGGTGTAGTCAAGGCCATTCTGGTCTATTATGTATACTGCTGAATTATATTTACTCATGATCTATGTATATTTAGTCTATTTGAAAAACACACAGAGATGTATTTGTTGAACCAAGAGTAACTGCTGTCCCAAAGTTACATTTAGAATGGACAGAGTAAAACTCTGAAGAACTGTTGTGGTTTAAGCTCAACCAGCCACGCGGCCTCTCTCTCACTCTCCCCCTTTTCTCCCCCTGCTCCTGGAGAGATGGGGAGGAGAATTAAAAGAATGTAACTCCCACGGGTGGACATAAGAAGAGTCCAGTAACTAAGGTATAACACAAACCACTGTTGCTACCACCAATAATAATAATGACAAGGGAAATAATAAGGGAAGGGAATACAACTGCTCACTACCCACTGACTGATACCCAGCCCAACCTGAGTAGTGATCTCACCCTTCTGGGTAACTGCCCCCAGTTTATATAGTGGGCATGATGTGCTGTGGTATGGAATACCTCTTTGGTCAGTTTGGGACAGGTGTCCTGTCTCTGCTTCCTCCCGGCTTCCCCTCCTCCCTGGCAGAGCATGAGACTCAGAAAGTCCTTGGGCAGCAACTAAAACCATCGGTGTTGTCAGTGCTATTCCCAGGCCAAAAGTCAAAACCACAGCACTGCACCAGCTACTAAGAAGGAGAAAAATGACTGCTACTGCTGAACCCGGGCCAAGACCAATAGAACCCACATGAAGAGAACTCTTACATAGGAGACGCTAAAACCAGTAAAAAAAATAAATAAAAATTTAAATCTCTCTGCCCCATCCAAACCTCGTCTTTTAAACAAATTAAAGTAATTTTTTTCAGAGGTATTAAACTTCAGGTTTGTTGCTTTACCTCTGGTGTTTTGCCTCTGAAGAGCTCACTGTCCAAGTTGGGAGGAGGAGCGGACCAGCAGGGCTGTTGGAGCCCAGGGGTACATTCCTATTCTAAGAGAGTCTCAGGAAGGAGACAGAATGGAGTCTCAACATGAGGCAGAGAGCTGTGTAGTAGCAAGCTGGCATTGCTGGACGAGTCCTCTTTCACACAAAAAATAGGAAGCTGAAGGAAGAGAGACCTTCTGGTCTACTTGCAATCAAAAATAATGGTTGCTGGGTTTTTCAATTATTGTTTTGAAAGAAAATGTGGATAGCATGATCACTACCATGACTTCAAAAACACAACTGTATTTAGCATAACTGGGAGGTAATCCAAAAGGTGATGCTGTTCTTGCTTTAGGACTTGTAACTGCTCCCATATGCATAACAAGCACTTGATCCTTTTTTAAAAAAACTACATGAAAAGACTTTGAAAAGACTTCGAAAAGACTTCAGTGATAAACAATGCAGTTATATTTGCTCACACAGAGCCAGCAGAATCAAAAGCAAGGAAATAAATAGCTTAGCGTCCTTGAAAATCTTGAAGTTCTGTGGCATGCAAAACACCAATGTTCTTCTTTACCTAGAACAAGAAAATACATATTTCATCACTGCTACCTTAACTTTGACCTGTGCATTGTGGCTTTTATGTATTATTTGTATTATATTGATTTAGAGTAGAATTCATCTTCACTACATTTAGCCATCCAAAGTTAGGAGGTTTCATCTAAGCTATTTGTCCAGGTTCCCGTTATAGTAAATGGAAAAAGATAGGTTGCTCCAAATGGCAATACATCCCATTTTAAGATAGGTATCTGAGACAGATTGGATGAATTGTTCTCTATTACAATCTCTCTCCATTGTGTGTAGAGGAACACAACTGACTAGCTTAGGCTAAGTGCCCAACTTTCAGATGGCTAAATATTAGGTGAGATAAATCCCCCTCAAATAATCTCTTTTAAGGGATGCATTTAACTGGGAATTATCTAGTAGTCAATTTGCCATGCACTATTTTGCAAAAAATTTGAGAACTGATGTTTTTTTGGAATCATATACCTGGTGTTTAATGAATAACCATAATATCAAATAATAGTGAAATTACATATAACTAGGCTGTTGATCAATACATGACATTAATGTGCAAATAAATCATTTTTGCATTCTCTTTCAAAGAAGTGTATTCATTTAGACTGCAGGTAGAAAACAAAGCTTGTTTTTTTCTGAAGCACGAATCACAAATTCATTTTTAAATATTGCAGAGCTGCAAGAATTAAGTACTTCTGAAAAATCAGGCTGATAACAATGACTTAGGGTCAGAGTGGGGGAGAAGTTGTAGTCTGTTTCTTCTCTTTGATAGCAACTGTATGCTCAGATTTTATTATGTAGGAGTATAAGATTTTTAATACACTCAGTGATTAATTTCTCTTAATTTAAATGTCTGGTTTTGGAAATGTTGCAATAGATAAAAACACTATTGTCTCTTAGCAACATCAATTAGTATTTGAAACAAAGGAATGTTTGCAAGCTTGGACTTCTCCCATGGTTTTACATAATCTATTTGTTTGGGTGTATGTGCGCATGTTCATGTGAACACATTAGTGAATGAATCAATTATTAACAGTTTTTAAGATGGGAGAGACAGGCCACCAGCTTATTAAACCACAGGAAACATTGCCACGGGGCAAGCAAAGAATGTGTCTTGTGGAGTCCTGCCTCTTTCACTGCGCACCTGACAAGATATGCACATCCCCTGGGGGACTAAGTTAGCCGTGCACGCATGCACATCACAGCATGCCTTCTATCCAAATGCTGGTGGATAGGTCTAAAAAGTCACTGCAAATTATGTGTCATGCCCAGTAGTAATGTAGGCAGCAACTTGCTACCAGACCTCCTTTCCCTGTTGTGTCAACAATTTTTCCTCTGACCTGGAAGAATAGGGCTAGAGTGAGAAATTATTTGCCCTAAATCCAAACTGGCAACAGGCTCTATGACCTGTTCAATTAAAGGTTTGAATGGTTTTAAGTACCTTTAGCTCAGTGTTTGCACGGGTTTTATTAACTGACTGCTCCAGAAATTGAAATATTTTCAATGCCTAGGCCTAGGCATGTGGTCTATGGAAGTAAAAGGTTCCTACTGTTTGACAGGAAGATTTCACCAATAAAAAATTCATTTTGGTTTCTTTTATTTTCCCTCACTAATTATAGTTATATCCTCTGTCCAAATTTTGTGTAATATTCCTTCCATCTCTAAAGTTTGGCACTCTCATATTCAAAAATAAATCACATTCTTCCTTCACAAGAGCTTGGTACGAATAAATTTGCATTCATAATTAGTTGATGAGGATAGAAGAGTGAGTTTGGCATTGTAATGATGGAACTGTATTACTTATTTTCATTTTGTGACACTTCATGTTGTTATAACCACATCAAACCTCGATACTACTCAGTTTACAGCCACCATGGAAGATTATGCAGATTCCCCCTCATGCCTTGCCTTGCCTTTCCCCTCCTATACCTTCTGCTGAACTAGCACTTCTTCATAGAAACATAGAGAAAACCTGTGTTCATGTCATGATGGATGATCTCTGACATTTGACTCTTTTTGCACAAGTCTCCCATTTCTGCTGCAGCATACCTGGTGGAGCAAGCAAGCAGAAGCTGTATCCAAGGTGCACATCCAGAAAAAACTACTGGTATAATACCATAGCTTCCTAGGAATGGGATGTCCATTTCAATGGGTCACCAGCAGCTCTTGTGCTGCATTTATGGTGTTGCCTTTTGCCATTTAAACCCTTCAAGTTCACAGGGCAAAAGTAGCAGTTTCTATCTAATAACAGCAAATTGACTTAAAATTCTTTTTTCCTGTATACTTGAGAAAGAACTCCTTCAAGAGCAAAAACCTGAAGCTGACCATTACTTGCTCTGAAGCTCCAGTAAAGGAGAAGAAGCCTACTCTTCTAATAAATGAGGATCCACAAATCCTTAGATTGATTACATATTCAAATTTTGTGTACTCACAGTTTAATTCCTGCAGGGAACCTGTAGGAAATAAAAACTTTTTTAAAAAAAATCCCTGAAAATAAATTATTTAATCCTCAAACTGGCACCTATTTATCACTAGTGTATTGAAGAGAATGAAATAATAATTAACTACCAGAGGAATATGCACTTCTATGTTAATATTTATACTTTCTTTTTCTTTGACATGAATACAGCAAATATACAGCTTTAACATCCTAGTGGAAATCATCGTAGCTATAGATAGATAGTTAGATATTCACAAAATGAATGTTGGAAAGATCAGGCACGGGAGTAACAGGAATTCCCAAGGCGAAGAACCAAAAGATTTAACAAGAGCACTACAGCCATGCCAAATTTGTCACAAATGTAATAGAAATATCATTTGTTCTTAGTTTGATGCACCTGAGGGTATCTGGTGTGCTGCAAATGCCTCTCCATGATTTGTCTTCTCAAGGGATGGCATTTGTCCTTGGGCTGGTTTAGAGACATCCATAGGGAGCATGAATGAGGGTCATCTTTGTAGTGGCACGACTGACTTACTGCTGGTGGAACTGAAAGGCTGTCCATGACAATGGCGATCTAAGTCACACCTCAACATAGTTCAATTCTCCTCAGATTTTGTAGACCCCGGCTAAGCTGAGGCTAAGGATTGTCAAAGCCAAGCACACTGAAGGATGGACCACCTGGAAGAGCTGCATAGTTCACACATGGCTTCAGTCCCTGCAGACACACTTCAGCAGGAAGGAACCAGAGGTATCTAGTCACCCATCATGTGAGGGAGTAGGTGATAAGCCTCAAGTCTCCAGTCAGCCCCATCTGCTAATTGTGCACTTGCTTCCTGTGACAGAGGACTGGGAGCACGAAGGAGTTTGCCAGTGCTACCCCATGCCATGTCCAACATCCACTGCATGACTCATTCAGGCCTTTTGCAAGCTGTGTGTGTTTGTAGAGTGTTTTCAGGAGCTCAGCGTCTGGAAATCTGGGACCATATCACCCAGAGTGGAAAGATGGTAGAGGTGGTAGTTCCCATGTTAAACAAAACCATCAGATACATATATGAGAGGGCAGACCCCAGTGCCTTACGACATCAGACACAGCTTTGCACATAGTCATCAACCCAGAAACCTCTGCATATGAACTATCATATTCAGTCCTTAAGGCTGAGGACAACTGGGGAAGGGAAGGACAAGTGACATTAAAGGGAATAAGTTTTACCCTGTAGGCCCCGACACAGTATGCTTAGTCCTTTTCAAATCTTGTAACTCTGAAATCAGCTCAGTAAGAAACTTCCCATTTGGGTCCAAAGATTTAAGTGCTGTGAATTTTTAAGTTGTCTGTAGTTACTTTGGTCATTTCCTTTCTTTTTTCTTTTCTTTGGCAAATATGAATGTCATAACACTGCTAGAAAGTTTCCCTCTGGATCTTTATTTACTGAAGCCATTTAAATCTTGAAAAAAGTTTTTAAATAAACTGGAGGAAATAATTCAACCTTTGAAGGCAGATGCCTATGATGACCTAACAGACTTTTTTTGCTTTCTTTTTGTTTTCATCACTAACTTCTGTGATTCTGTCAATGTTTCAAATGAGATTTCCAACAGCCAGTGAAATAGCTTCATGTTAGAGGTTATTTTTATAATTCAGTGCATCCAAACTTCATGAAAAATATGCAAATCACCTTCATTATAACCATATCTTGTCGCAACATGCAGCATACATAGTGCCAAAAATGAATGCATTCATGGCATCTTTTGGGTCCTAAGATCCAATTATGTCTTTTGTTGCTCCTTTTTGGCTTTCTGTGTCAGCTGCATGCTCTGTAAAGTTACTGATTACTGACCTGTTGGCAACTTTACAGATCAGCTTTGAAATGCAAGCTGTCAGTAGCTCTTGAGTACCCCAGTCCCAGGTTACCAAGGCCATGAAATGCTGCATTGAATTTTTAATAAGTTTTCCCTCTGCTTCTGCCTAGCTTTTTCCAGGTTAAGGTCAATTTTGAAACCAGCTGAATTCTTTAATAATCACTGTCTTTGCAGTCCTCACTGGGTTCAAAAGGAGGAACAATTTTTTTTTCATTTCATTAATATTAATTTTTTTTACTGTGGGGGCTTATTACAGTGGCATATTTTCTATTTAAGTATTCATTGTTAGATCACAAACTGCACTACAGTCTAGCCAAAGCATTGCCTCATGAAGATATGAGTGAACTACCACTAACCCAAAATTTCACTGTCCCCACTCTTAAAATGAAGAAAGGCTGCTGTTGTAACCCGTTCTGCATTTCTTCCTTGCAGCCGTGCTACTTGGAAGAGAAAGCTTGCCATCTCAGACACATGTCCTTTGGCTCACCTTTCTAAATGTGACAACTGTAGTTTATCTAGTAATTCTAGCATCAAGCTTTGATCTTTGTTTTTAAAAGTTGCAGCTTTTTGTCTAAGTTGGCAAGGCTAGAATAAGTCCTTATTAGAGTGCTGGAAATTTAGACCTAAATGTGAAACAAAACAGTCATCTTTATTTCCTCTTCAATTTTCTTCCAGAAGCATTTATCATTTAGGGATTTGCTTTGATTTAGTGAGTAGGTGCTTATTTGATTGCATTGGTGAATAAACCAGAAATGCAATATTTTCAAAGATCCTAGTAATGCTTTGTTCTAGATATCCTAGAAGTTACAGAATCATAGAAGCATAGAATAATTAGGGTTGGAAAGGAGCTTAAGATCATCTAGTTCCTACCACCCTGCGATGGCCAGTGAAACCTCACACTAAACCATGCCACACAAGGCTCTGTCCAACCTGGCCTTGAGCACTGCCAGGGATGGAGCATTCACAACTTCCCTGGGCAACCCATTCCAGT
>JAOEHY010010566.1:2856-13187 GCA_025447955.1 Psilopsiagon aurifrons | reverse complement strand
CCTCCCCAAAAATACCCATCTTAGAGGAAAAGATACCACCTGGTGTGATTATTGGAAACTTCAGTTTGAGATCTTTCCTTGTGAGTTCTATTATCGTAACATTTTTAAAATTGTGTTCTTGGTACTGTGCAATACAGGTGTTTGGAGATCAGACTTCTCTCCTTCTCCTTTTTTTTTTTGGTAATGTTTAGATTTACATAGAGCCCTTAATCCTGGGTATAGTATATGTTATAGAAAAGGACCATAAAACAGATACGTGACTTAAAGTATTTATGCCACCAATTTATCATGGGGGTTGTGAAGGAATAGAGAATTAGATTCTAATACTTAGTGTGGGATTTTGTAGGGTTTTTTCCCAAAAAAAGTAAGCCAAAGTTAAATGGAAACTGGACCACAAATAACCTCAGTTGCAGTCCTGATACTTCCGTACAATTGTTTCTAAATATAATTTGATTGTGTATGACTACCATAGGAGTAGATTTATCCTAATGGTGATTGTGGCAATACCAGCTCTGCTTCACAGCTCTATTCTCATGCACAACCAGAGAGGAGTTTTGGTTTTTTTGCTAACCTCCACTTTTCTAACTCCTCTCTTAATGGGATAGACGACAGCTCTGATCCTGTGTTGGGTTGGGCATAGTTTGAGGTGAGGGCATTGACCACGTTTGTCTGAAATAAAAAAAAGCAGTGCTTCTAGATGGAGTTTTTGTTTGATATTGGAACAAGGTGGTTTTTTTTTCAGGAAGTTGCAACTTGCTGAAAAAAATGTTGGAAAAAGCTTTTACTTTTAGTAGTAGTTTCATTGGTGCTCATTCAAGTCCTGTTTTCTGTTTTAAAAATGTGATTTCTCAGTTTGCTTCAAATTCCTATTGGCTAGTTTGGTAAGTCTGATTATAGACCGACATACATGTGCATTGAAGTAATTGCTTGCTTTTTAGTAAGTACAAAGCATGTAGTTGTATAGCATTCTAAAAACAAAAGGTACCTGATCTATTTAAAATGTTTTTAAAATATAACAAAGTTTATGCTTATTTTAATAATATTCCTTTCTGAAACTTTTTTTTGGAAAATTTAGGTAACCGTGACAGCTCATAATATAAATATATACCTAATAGAAAAAAATACTAAATGCTACTCAGTGTTGTTGGAATTGTGGCAGGTTCATGAAAACCAGAGTTCGGAGATGAGGCCTAAAACTCTTCCCCAGATTTACTCAACTCTTTTCTTTATTTCTAAATACCGTCAGCACCATGTGAATAGCCAGAAATGAGTAGGCTTTGGTTTTCATTTACTCTGACTTCTTCAAGGGCTTATTACCATCATAACAGTTGTTAGAAATAGGTTTACGTGTTTTATTTTGTTAATCTATAGCTGTCCCTGTTCCTGGAGTAAATATTGAAGAACACCTTCAGTTGCGGCAAGAAGAAAAGCGACAACGTGTAAATAGGAGACATAGGTTGGAAGAAGGAAGAGGTATGTGGCTTTCTTACTGATGAGAGGCTTGAATAGTTTAAGGAAACTTCTTAGTCTGTTTTCTACTATTGGCAATTAATTAGTTTTGCTCTGGTGAGCCAATAAACTAAAAATGAACCAACCAAAAATCGGAACCTAGATAGCTAGTTTATTTAGCATGCTTTTGGAAAATTGGGAATAATCTGCATGTCCACTCAAAAGAATCAGAATTTTAATGGTGAAGAATAGCATTTTTGTATCACTTTCATGTAGTCAATTTTTTTGTTTGTTTCCTGGTTGAGTAATAGTCTTCTAAAATGTAGATGCTAAAGCATATTTTCAAATGAAGTTTTAAGTTTATATGCCTTTTTATACAAAAAATTTGAATGTCTGCGAAACTATCCAGTGCTAACTACCCATAATGCACATTATTTAATTACTGTTCTAAATTACTGAATTTCTGTTTTGTAATAGTAAGCAGAATTTCTTGTTTTATAATATGAACTTTCCAAAATTTGAACAGCATTAAAAAGAGACACACTCATTGAGTTAAAACCAAGCATGAAAACACTGCAGTTTAAAACCTTTTTTACCTTATGTATTATCTGCTTCGGGATTTATTGTTGATTTTCTGCAAGAAATATGTTGCTGTTGCATTCCTTAACAGGTTTTCAGCACTCTCTTTAAAATACCTCAGTGTCTTAGTCTAGTAAATAATTAAAGTTGAATGATTTGAACTGATACAAATCATAATATTTTAGTGAAGCATGAGGATGTGATTGGCAATTTTAGTGTGTGTTGAGAAGAGAAATGACTTTATTGGAGTGTTATCCTTTTTAACTTCCTGCTGTGTTAGTAAATACCATTTTGATTCTTCTTTTAGGAATTAGGTAACTGTTTTTACTCAGACACAAAATGAGCATTGTAATCAAACCTGGCTCCTGTACAGAATGCCAGTGAACCTTTTGAAGCAAACTGTGACTTTGTTTCACTTGCATGTAAGAAATTACTGGTTTTATCACAAATAAGGAGCAAAAGGGCAGATTAAGCTTATTGTGTCCTGTGCATATGGAAAAGGATGTTTGGGGTTTTTCCTTCAATCTTCATGGTTAGCTTTAGCTGTGAGGTGAAGAGGGGAAGCCGTTTTTTCTTCCTTTGTCTAGGTCATGTTGGAGCTGCATTGCATACTGCTGGCAAATACTAGGTACAGCAAACAGTCTTTTTTTTTTGTTAAATCCTCACTGAATGTCTGAACATTATTGAAGCTGCTGCTGTTCAGCCCAGGAAGGTAATGATGACAGAGCCGAGAGGCAAATTTCAGTTGGGGGAAAAAAAAAAAAGGCATCAGAGAAACATCTCATTTTGCTTCCATTTCTGTGGATAGAAGTAAAACCAGAGCAACTTATCTATTCTGTGTACCATCTGTCTTCTGGAAGCAAACAACTCCCCTCCCTCCACCCAACTCCTCCCACACACACACATAAAAAAAGAAGTTTTCTTTCTAACAGTGTCCTAGAGATTCAGTATCAGGAATGCTGATTGTTGTTGTTGGCTTGATAGGTATATAGGGACTGTAGCTAAACAGATATTGCTAGCGAGCTTGTTGCACACATGCATTCTGTATCAAAAGAACTTTGAAATGTCATACCTATGTGGCTGCTGCATCTAGTGGGGTATGTTTGACTGGAAGGGCTGGAGATTATTCTTGTGTTTTGCTTCAGAATGACTTAAATGATAAAGCTGGGGACAGTGTTTCACAAGCAGAGATCTGTATTTACATAATCAGATGTGAAAATTTGATTTGATAATTAATCTTGGTTTACATAATCAGATGAAAAAAATGGACTTTTGTTGCTTCTCCATCCAAGTGCTGCAGTTTTCCATGAGCAGGTGTAGAGATACCACCATTCTTGAGGACTCTCACAATGCTGCTGTCTTCCTGAGAGAGGCCAAGAACATTTAAGTAATTACTAGGTTTTCATTTTGCTATGCAAAAAAGGTTTTGCATCCTGGGGAAAAAAAAATACAAAACAAACCCAAAACAAAAAACCAAACCAACCAACCAAACAAAACCCCCCAAAAAACAAACAAAAAAACCCCAATCAATCAAAAAAAACCCCAAAAAAACAAAACCAGTCTGCATATTCTTTTTAACATTAGTATAACTTAGCTTTCCCCAAAACCTAGTATTTGTGCATAGGCAACTTAACAGAATGAGATAGCTGTTTATAAATCCAAAGAAGGGTTTCAGACTTTCACGTCTATGCAAACATTGCTTACATAGTTCAAGGCCAGATTAGCATATTGAGGGTCTTTTCTTCAAGTACGCAGTGTTTTGTTTGTCCAGATTATGATGTCTGTGTTGTAATGTGTTAATATGTGGTGGCTTGTGCTTTTACGCTTAATCAGTGAGAAACAAACTGTGTGTAGTTTTTGGTAGTCAGGAGTAGGATCCATCACTGAACATTGATGATCACTCTTTAGGTACAGTTGGTGACCTTTATTTAACACAAATATTTTCAGTAGATCTTGATTGTTATATGAATAAGAGGACTATGAAAGCTTTTTAAAGAAATAGAGGAATATTTATTTCCAAACAAAGCAAGAAAACAAAATGAAAAGTTCATAAAGAAACCTCTCACTCCTTTTGCCACTGAATGTCTTGGAATAGTTGAGTATAGTTTAGGACAGAGGCAGAAGAGCACAACTTCTGAAAGTATACTGGTTGCTACACTGCAGGTTTTTAAGTGGTCTCATTATTTGTGTGTTTTAGTCCTGCTACTCTTGCCTCTGATTTTAAAATATGTTCCAGTGATCCACTTGGATTAAGTGAGAATGTGATGGTTGTGTCTACAAGTATGGCAGTCATGTAACTCTTTCACGAGGTCAGTTGTGGTCTCTTATATGGAAGATATGTATGTTCATTTTTATTTGCATTTTCCTGAAAATATAAAATACGACTTTTGGGGAAGTACCTTCATGAATAGCCACAATGTCAGTGACTGAGTTAAACGTTACTGTATTTTCAATGAAGGGCAGTTAACTCATCTCTCAAATATAAGTCACGGTAGCCTGCTACTGTTGTAAGGGATGTGTATATATCTAGGCTGTTCGGCAGCACCACCTTGAGTGATGAGTAGTTTCAGAAATGGGTGCCAATGCTAAAGATTTTTATTTTTTTTAACTTGAAATTGTAGAATCACAGAATAGTTAGGGTAGGAAAGGACCTTAAGATCACCCAGTTCCATCCCCCCTGCCATGGGCAAAGACAACTCTCAGTAAACCATGCCACCGAAGGCTCTGTCCAACCCAGCCTTGAACACTGACAGGGATGAAGCATTCACAACTTCCTTGGGCAGCCCATTCCACTGCCTCACCATCCTCACAGTAAAGAACTTCCTCCTTATGTCCAATCTAAACCTCTCCTGTTTAAGTTTGAACCCGTTACCCCTTGTCCTATCACTACAGTCCCTAATGAAGAGTCCCTCCCTGGCACCCTTATAGCCCCCCTTCAGGTACAGGAAGGCTGCTGTGAGGTCTCCTCGCAGCCTTCTCTTCTCCAGGCTGAACAGCCCCAACTTTCTCATCCTATCTTCATACGGGAGGTACTCCAGCCCCTGATCATCCTCGTGGCCTCCTCTGGACTTGTTCCAACAGTTCCATGTCCTTTTTATGTTGAGGACACCAGAACTGCACACAATACTCCTAGTGAGGTCTCATGAGAGCAGAGTAGAGGGTCAGGATCACCTCCCTCGACCTGCTGGTCACGGTCCTTTTGATGCAGCTCAGCATATAGTGGTGTTTCTGGGCTGTGAGCACATATCGCGGCCAGATTATATTCATTTTCTCATCAACCAACACCTCAAGCCCTTCACAGGGCTGCACTGAATCTCTTCTTTGCCCAACCTGTAGCTGTGCCTGGGGTTGTCCTGACCCAGGTATGGGACCTTGCACTTCTCACTGTTGGACTTCATGAGGTTGGCATTGGCCACTTCTGAAGTTGGTAAAGATTCCTCTTTACCATTGGCATTCACCTGCATTGAAACTCATATTTCGTGGAGAAGTACCTGCTGTGGATTAAATGGATGTCTGTAATTTGATGTAGTTAGGATCACTACAACTTGTTACTGAAAATGGTTCAAGAACTCTCATGACTGATTTTATTGTTTTTTTTTTTTTTGCTCAACATCTTGCAAGATCCACAGCAGCAGTGCTGTAAATGGTGGTAATTATTGCTTTTGACTTTTATGGTAGGGACTTAAATATTTTGAAATGAAGCTTGCCCTGTTGGTTTTCTTCATGGAGTTTTTGTTGCAGATCATCAGCAAGTGAATATTTTTTGTTACAAACCATCAATTTTTGAAGATTTTATGCTTACTACCTTCACTACTGGGAGTTAAAATTCACACAGGACTAAGGAAAAATGGCATCTTGGATTTAAGTAGCTTGTACAGCAGTGTTCTCATTGGAATTTCACATTCCATTATTGTTGCACTAAGATATTGAGGAGCCAAGTGTTTAGTAATTTGTTGTTTGGATTTGATAAATTCAGAAACAATATATAATGTCCAGATAGCATTTAGGTTGAGAGGGCAAGGTCAGTTATGGAATTAAAAAGGAAATGTAATACTAATATTTTATCTGTGTTTTTTTGAGAGTTCAGTAATTCATGCATGTATGGGATAGAACTCTGCAAACCTTTTCAGACTGACCAAGGTTTGAACTGTGTTGATTCATACTTCCAAGTACAGTTTTCGTAGGTTAATGGTTTCTGATGAAATACTGTTCATGATAGTCCAGTGATTCAAATGAGAGCCTCACAAGTAGCATCTGATAACTTATGTCTCAGAAATAAATGTAAAATATGTGGCTTGTGTCTTTTAAAATGTGGTGGTGTTTAAAATGTGCCTGTGAGGCTTAACACTCACAGTCTTTTGGAAAGACACAGCTTTGAATTCTTAAATATAATGCTAGCTAAGATTTTCAGCAGTATGCACTGAAAATAAAGTCTTAGGGAATAAACTCTTTTCTTCAGAGGATTTGGTTTTGTGAAGTGTTACAAGGCCAATTTTTGTTTTCCGTTTGCCAGGTAATTGGACAGTAAATTTTCCTGGCTGTTACTCTTAACCCATGGCAAGTATGAAATCCTTTAACTTCAGAGGCTTAAAGCGTCGGAAGTAACTTGTGCTTGCTCTGAACCACACGTGGGTAAACACTTTATTGCCACTTAGCTAATACACAGGAACTTTGTTCTGTGTCTCAGACTTCAGTGAATCCTTTTATTCTCATTTTGTAAAGAAAAAAACCTATGTGAAAGCCACAGCACAAAAGCAGAAGGGCAGTTGTGTGAAGTCCCTTGTGGGGGCAGTGTATTGCTATTCACAATAAGCTAAGAAACAAGAGAACTGGATGTGCACAAGATTTGCCCCTTGTGCTGAGACATTTTAGAAATCCACATCCTTTATTTGTAAGGGTATCTGAGAACGAAAAAGAGAAGCATAAATGGGAATCAAAAAGGCTTTCAGTTTATAGATTAGGGGTGGCATTTACTAGTGTAATTAATGTCTAAGAACATTTAAAACCAATTATAGTAGTATTAAAATGTGGGTTAACCTGCCCCCTTGCCAAACCCCATAAGGGTCATGTTAGATGAATTCTGGGGAAAACAGAACATTGGCTCTTATTCTGTGGTTCCGTGAGTGTAGCCAGCTATTGCATTCAAAAGATAAATGTAAAGAGTACATGACTTGAGATTTGATTCAGGATAAATGCCTTCATATGGCTTATGCTTTTCCTTTTGCCTAAATAACAATGGAAAAGAATTATTGTGTTTAATGGAAGCGGACAGTTTTTACCTCATGAATGTTGTAAAATGTCTGAAAATTGTTAGTAGGATTATATTTTAGCGAAAGCCTAAAAATCTTATTATATTTGTAACAGTGCGCTGGATTCTGGAAGCATGTTACGTACTCTCTATTTGAAGAAGTAATTTATTGAGCATATAATAAACAGAAGGGGGCAGAAAAGCCTTATATATTAATTTGGATTCCAGTTTTGAGAACTTAAATCTTTTAATGTTACAGTCTCTGGAGATTATTTGGAGTTTGAAAATGCAGCAGTAAGAGCACCCCCTGGAAACTTTTCCTGTCAGTTGGGGTGTTTAATTCTGAGTTCAACAAAATGAATGCATGAAGAGGAGAGCAGCTAATGAGTTTGTCATTAAAGGGGGGAAGTTTTCATTTTCCTCTGGAAAGGACAGAACTCTTCAGTTGTGTTTCAAAGGAATGTGCATACCAGCTTACACCAAACTCGAATACCAGTATTTTTAATAGTTGTGAAATCAACTGGTCTTGCTTCTCATGGAAAATAATACATAGTAGTATAGTTTCAAAAGAAATAATCTACAGTGGTTTTAGAGAGTCCTAGGTTTACTTTAAGCAAGGTGGGAAGGAGCTATAGATGAACTTAAGCTTCAAAAGAATGAAACAGCCTAACATCTAGCAAGGTCTCGGCAAGGTTGGTGAGATGGCAGAGAGCCAGTCTTCCATCTGCTTTATTTGGCAAGAGTTGCTATTTAACTGATACATTTCCAAACGTAAAAAACACACTGTTTGGAATCTGAATGTCTTTCCAAACAGAATTTTTCCTTTTCGTGGAACTGTACTTTTTTGCATATCTTTAGCTTTGTTCCATGTTGAAGGGTGGAGTATGAGACAGGAAATCTGCTCCTAATAACTTTTAAAATTGTATTCTTTGTGAAAAGTCAAGAGTGGTATTTCTTCAGTATCCCTTCAGGATATATGGAAATCAAAGATTCAGTACCAGCTCTCAGAGTAGCAGCATCCTTGGCTTGTCTGTGTGGTGGCAAGTGTAGTTGGGTAATTTGGAAAAGCAAGAGAACAGAAGTACATGAAGGAAGTTATTCACGAATCTGCTCTATAAGAGTTGTGTGTTTGAGTTCTGTTTGCAGAACCCTGATGTTGTATTATTTACAGTTTGTTGTTATCTGGTGACCACCAAGGCTTCAGTTAACTAGTGTCTTGAGAGCCAGTCTATAATACTGCTTCCTTCACTCCCAAACATTTAGTGCCACGTAAGTAAGACTTACACTGACTTACTTTGTAAGAAAGTTTGGAAAGTAAATCTAGAAGGAGCTAATTGCATAATGAAAGGTTCAAAGTCTTTACTTCTTTTCATACAATGTTTTCTAAACATAGCAATTCCTATTTCAGTACTAAGGCTGCAGTAGATCACTCACAGTAACTGCATTCAAGCTCAGTCAAGCCTGCATATCCTTTACAGATCAGCCTTTTGCATTTTGTGTTTAATTCAATCTCCAGTATGATGCATTACTACTACTTATCTAGTTCGAGAGGTTGAGGCTCAAAAAGGGTAACAACTGTTAATTTCTTCCTGTATTGTCTGAAAAAATATCTTTGCTGCTGTATTACGTATATCTTTTTAATCTTACATTTATCTTTAAAAATGCTTGTATTTAGAATTATAGAATCATAGAACAGTTAGGTTTGTAAAGGACCTCATGATCATCAAGTTCCATCTCTCCTGCTATGGGCAGGGACACCTGCCATTAAACCATGCCACCCAAGGCTCTGTCCAACCTGTCCATGAACACTGCCAGCAATGGAGCATTCACAACTTCCCTGGGAAACCCATTCCAGTGCCTCACCACCCTCACAATAAAGAACTTCTTCCTCATATCCAATCTAAACTTCCCCTGTTTAAGTTTGAACCCATTACCCCTTGTCCTATCACTACAGTCCCTAAGTTCCTCCCCAGCATCCCTATACCCCCCCTTCAGATACTGGAAGGCTGCTCTGAGATCTCCAAGCATCTTCTCCATGCTGAATAGTCCCAACTTTCTCTTCCTGTCTTCCTTTTGATGCAGCCCAGCACATGGTAGGTGTTCTGGGCTGTGATGGCACACTGCAGCTTGAAGCATTTATTATAGCTGCTGGCAACTGACTGGGAGTGTTGGAATGGAATGATGCCCCCCTCCCCCAACACATCTAGTTTAAAGCTTTGTTGTCCAGCCTGGCAAGCCTACTAATAAAACTGCTCTTTCCCTTCATTGACAGGCCGGCTGCACTGGCCTCTGGTAGACCTGGCCTCCCATATTCAGTATCATGTTCTAGATACCAAACCCCCTGACTATGGTGCCACTGTTCTAACCATTTATTAACCTGGCCAGTCCTCCTGGCCTTTTTAAGGTCCTGCCCTGTATCCTGAAGAATTGAGGAAAAGACAGTCTGAGCTCCAGAGCCCCTGACCATCTCTCCCAGTGCTTGATAGTCCTTCCTAATGTTCTCTGGGCTACTGCTCTCTCTATCAGTAGCACCCACATGGATCACTAGAAGTGGGTAATAGTCAGTGGGACCAACTAGAGCAGGTTGCTTCTCTGCAGCATCCCTGATCCAAGCCCCTGGAAGGCAACGCATCTCCCTTGAGTCCCGATCAGATCAACAAATGAGCGCCTCTGTTCCTTTCACAGTAGAGTCCCCTACTACTACTGCCCGCCACATTTTCCTGGCAGCACCAGTAGTGATCTTCTTTACCAGCCCCTCCTTTGAGTCTGAGTCAGGCTGACAGATGGGTGTCTCTGTGCCTTTCAAAGTACAGTCCCTGTTTATAAGTCATAGCCTGTTCATTTCTTGTCCATAATCCGAGATTAATAATCAATAGCATTTGTTAGCAGTATTTTTCAATTCTAATTGTTGTTTGTATATGGTGTGGATGTACTGGTTGTGAAACTTTTGTGTATCTGCTGAGGCCGGAAGGTTCATTGTGCATTGAACATTTTTGTAGCTGCAGATGAGTTTGAAGTAGAAGAAATTATTGTGGGTTCTCTTTCCCTGCCCCCC
>JAOEHY010010565.1:0-23608 GCA_025447955.1 Psilopsiagon aurifrons | reverse complement strand
TTTTTAAGAAGGGGAAAATGGATGAGCCGGGGAACTACAGAGCAGTCAGCCTCACCTCTGTGCCTGGCAAAATCTTGAAGCAAATTCTCCTGGAAGGCATGCAAAAAACAACAAGGTGCTTGGTGACAGCCAGCACGGAAATCCTGCCTGACCAATTTGGTGGCCTTCTATGATGGGGCTATGGAGCTGATGGACAGGGGTAGAGCAGTTGATGTCATCTACCTGGACTTGTGCAAAGTGTTTGACACTGTCTCACATGAGATCCTTGTCTCCAAATTAGAGAAAGACCCTGGGCAATTCTAAGTCCCTGTGGTTCTCACTGTCTCTCAAAACTAAGGGGGAATTAGTTTTGCATTTATTATTTAAAACCAAGCAGTTGGTAATCTTCCTGTTAAGTGTATGTTTATATGTAATTTTACATTCCTCTTAATTTTAAACCTCCAGTTTAAGCTCTTTCAATAGAGAATAAATTTCTTTGGACTGATTATTTTTATTTCCTACCTTCAGACTAGATCAGTGCAGCAGGCAGCAAAGTACTAGAGTCATCTCTTCCTCCTTGTCTCACATGGAGGATGTATTTACAAATCTTGTTTTACAGGATGCTTCCAGACTCTAGACACTCAAAAGCAATGTAATGAATCATACACATAGACATACTGCTTCATACACAGGAAGTAACTTAAATCACTGAAGAAAGTAACTGAAAAAATAAATATGTTCTGTGGTGGGGTTGGAAGCAACTGAGAGGCAGGAAATTGCTCATTTCTGAACCTGCTCATTCTGAGGTATTTGAGGCATTGTGAGGAAAACAGATAGCAATGCTATCTTCTACATTAGACAACTTTCATCAAATAAAGGATGTCAGGTAGATATTAACCACTTCATCAGGTGTCTGCTCAATATGCTCTTTCCCAAATCTCAAGGAAATGTGCTGGGCAGTCACATTGACCAGGGGAAAAAATAAGAAAAAGGAAGAAAAAAAAAAAGAAAAGGAGAAGAAGAATTAAGGAAAAAGACTTTTTTTCAGCGGTATCCACTTGAATCATACTCAAATTTCTGGCAATTCACAGGCCAGCATCCAACGCTTGCACAGGTGGGGACTCGGTGT
This sequence comes from Psilopsiagon aurifrons, assembly GCA_025447955.1. Lineage (NCBI taxonomy): Eukaryota > Metazoa > Chordata > Aves > Psittaciformes > Psittacidae > Psilopsiagon > Psilopsiagon aurifrons. The sequence goes on along the minus strand of JAOEHY010010565.1, from coordinate 22,500 downwards.
GTCTCCAAGGTGGCACAGTAGCCAGGCAAGAGGAAGGAGCCAGCTGGCCCCCCCCACATTCCGGCACTCAGGGAGCAGCCTCAGAAGAAGGCTCTGCCACTGCTTTAGCTACCAAGGAGCAGGACTGGGGGAGGGGGAAAGCACTTTCTGAGCAGAGACCAGACAGATAGCTCATATACAAAAGGCTGCTGTTCCCTTTCATTAGTTAGATCGTCAGATTCGAAGTGAAAAGCAGTTTTCTTGAATATTTTTCTTCCATAGCCCACCGCACATAGTAGATTTCATGATAGCCTGAAGAGAGAAATTCTAACAAATCAAAGAGGAAAGTCCATTTAGGAAGTATTACTTTCAGCTGTGTATGCACCTTTGCATGGGAGCCACCCCTCTGGGATCTGCTCTGTGCACTCCTTCAGCTCCTCATGTGCAGCCAGATTTGCACTACTGAAGTGCACTGTCATTTGCTCAACGCAATCTGTGGGGTGACTCAGGTCTAGTGTGCTTATCAAAGATTTAACAACAACACAAATACATTAAGAGGACACAGATTTCAACAATAACCTGAAGCAGTATACAAGTCCTGACAGAAATTATGTTCATGCACATGAATGAGATTGAAAGCTAAAGATCAGTTAATGGCAAAATGGAAAAATACAAAAAAATACAAAAGAAAACCCATCTCTGCTGTGGGCATATTTTCCTTTAGTGAAGAAAAGAGCAGATCATTTCCAGAAGCTGCAGGAGGAAACAATTGTGAGAATCTGCCAGGCAATCTGTGACACAAAAGCCTGGAGAGGAATGATAACCAGAGAAATGCACTTTATTCCCTTACATGATATATTTGTTTTCCCATCAGAAACCACAGAGCCATGATAAGCTGCTGTTAGGATTCTGCAGACCATTCCTTATGTCAGACAGCTAATGAACGGAATATAGCTATTCTAAAGACCTCTGCCTTACTTTATTATTCGCGATGAAGTTTAGCATCCTTGTCCCTGGTCAAGGGAGGGCTCTTAAGTACACAGATAGCATCTCTTGGGTGCAAGACAGCACATGGCATACACATTCTTGCCGTAATCTAGTGATGGCAAGCAATTCTGGTAACTAAGAAAGAGCTTCCTGGAGCTCATTGCTATTCTGGGACTGAAGATATTCGGTAGTTTTATAGGAAGATTTCTTCCTCCACTGCAATTTCCAGCAGATTTCCTGCAAACAGCTCATGTGGTTGAGCCATGGGTGAGAGAAAGAGATCCTGCTTTTAAACAGCAGTATCTGACCTAAAAAAATCTCAGAAAGGAACAGGAAAGAGAACTGGGAAAGGTATTTAGTGTAGAAAAGTGCAATGTTTCTCTCCGTGATGTGAGTGTGTGTTTTCACAACGCTAAAGACCCATGGGGAAAGACAATCCTTTCTGAAGCAATACACAGCAAGTGCAAAGTGCTGCTCTGAAGTGTGTTACTGCATGCTTAGTAGAAAAGGAGAAGTGGTTTATCAGGTAGTGCAATACATACAGTTCTCATTACATTACATCCATGTAAGTGACAAATATGGCTAGCAGCCCAAAAGAACCCACTGAAATTTCAGTGTGCAGAATTAATGACTTAAATTGAGAATGAACCTACTTATGTTTATCTTTCAAAAACAGTCATTACATTTTTCCTAAGCACAGTCTTAGGATGTGATGATTCACAGGCAAAGTCAAAAGACTGTTTTCTTAGAGAAGTTCCTTATCACAGAGATTTCCAGGCTGCAGGGACCTGGTTAGTAAAGTATTTCTTCCTCTTTCTTCAAGCTGTTAAGCATAATGGATACAGCAGAGGAAAGAAGAGAAGGAAATTAAATAAACATGTCTGTGCAGAAGTACACAGAGTAATCTTTTCTTTTTACGAAAACAAAAAAAAATGAAAAATCACATGCATTCTCTTCTAATGTTATTACACCTAATTATACCTTGTGGTTATCAAGGGGCTATTCTCAATTGCAAATAGGATGGAAAACATTCACTTGAGACTGGAAATAGAAAAGGTTGTGCAGTTTTAATGCAGTGCATGCTCTGAAAATGAAAAATTTCTTTCCATGTATTGCATTAAATAATCTTTGCCAGTACTGAGCTAGCTATTGCCATATTAATATGGGGCCTATGCCATAGATTTTCTTATAGAGTCAGTACCAGAATTTTTCTATGCAGCTACTGAAAATGAACAACATAATGAAAGAGAGCATTTTGTTTTCCTCTCCCCCTCCTTTTTTGGTATATACATATTTTAAAAGTTTAGAGAGGAAATAAAGCCTCCTTCAACATTTACCCCATCTCCAAAGTAGTGCACACCAACATGAAGGTTCTGTTTGCACCTTTGCTTACAAAAGAGAAACATTACAATTGAATGGCCTCATCCTTGCCACTGTTTGGCATAAAGCTTTTACCAAATATACCACAGTACTCTTCTATTTTATCCATTAGGAAGTTTAGAGCCCTCAGTGCTTAGGGATGCTGCATTTGCACAGCTCCCGGGGGCCCTTTTCCTTCTGAGCTGGGCCAGGATGCTTGTGCCTGAGCCTGAAGCCTGCTTCTTTAGGACGCAATCAGAGAAGTTTATGATTCCTTCTGTTGACCTAGTAAATGTAGGAAAAAAGAAAAAGCGTGATGGTTTAAAGCAGTCAGCCTTCTGTCATTGAGTATTATCTTTCTATTTCTAAAGGAGTTTACACTTTGCAGTTACAAAATTTCTCAGACTTCGGTCTTTCTGTGGACCCCTGTAAGCACAGGTTGCCTCAGTGTGAGGTATGGAAATAAAATGATGCAAAAGTGGAATTCTAACTTTTAAACTAAACAGTAGAGCAAACTCAGGATATAGCTGTTTCGCAGCCTGGAATGACCTTTAGCCTGAAAGCAGAGACTTAACCTGGAAATACATATTTTATCAAACTAGAGTGGTGGATATTATTGCACATTACCTTTGCAAGGTGGCACATTCCTTCACAATGACACTCACTGACTGGTACAGTTTCTTTGCACTTGCTACTCAGGACTCCCTGTTTTCCTCTGGTAAAACCTAGCTGCAGCTTTTTGCTGCCAAACACGAATGAAAAATAGCTCTCCTAAACAGCTAAAATAGATAAATAGTCTAAATTGAGGAAAGTATTGCTCAGGTGTTCCTGCCAAGTTGCACGAAGGGCTGCACTTTACATCTGCGTCAGGCTAATGACAGCGATTTTCCCTGCCCTTTGGCTGAATGGAAGCCTCTCCCTACAACACACCCACAGCCATAGCACCACAATCAGAAATTATTTTCCCAAGGAAATAACAAGAGGAGAAACACAAGGGTACCCTAAAGTTTTACTTGTTGCCACCTTGTTGATACACAGAGAGGGTAAAACAAGGTGAGGTTTTCACAGTGACTGCTCTGGGAAAGTATAACCATATTTACATGAAATGGCGCAGGAATACTCTAAGAAGGAAAAAATCATATCTAAGCAATGAAATGCAGTGTCATGGTGATGACATTGCTATAATAAAAGGTTTTTCAGCCCATGCAGTGATACAAGGCTTGCTAGTTTCTGTCTGTCCTGTCAGCCTCCAGCATCACCTGTTGTAGGAAGATTTGTTTCATATTTGATTTTTTCTCACAGAATCGCAGAATGGTTTAGGTTGAGAGAGACTTTAAATATCATTTAGTACCAACTCATTGCCATGGGCAGAGAATGGGGTGCTCTCAGGCCCTACTCAGCCACTTCGTGTTGCAGTGGCTACGGCCCTCCCCCAGGATTCTGGGGAAGTTCCTCCATCTCCTTTGCTGCCTGGTAGACTTGAGGACTGGCACAAAGGAAGAGGTCTCTGTCTGCTCTGTGATTTTTCATTTTTCTGTTGGAACAAAACAAGGGAAATCCAAAAGTCACAAAGGGAGAAGCAAAACCCTCCCTTTGGAGTTTTGTACTATCCTGGGGATGTCTACAGTTGTGGATTTCACACTATGCACAAGGAAAGTAAGTACATTAAACCAAACAGTATTAGGCCTACAGTTGCATGCTGATTGTGGATAATGAGAAAAGAGGTAGTTAGAATACCACTGACAGTAACACAAGGTTGACTATAGACCTGTATTAGTCTGTGTCTTTTTGCAGAGAGGAGTGCAGTCCTTATGTCATGTTGGCTAGGCAGCTGACAGATGAAAAAACCCACTAGCAGCCATTCTGTCTCATATCATCCTGTCTTTCATGACCATGCTTTCAATTCAGTAATCTGCTGGTGCATGACATGAGATGGCACAGAACTGCTTAGAGTAATGTGGATAATATCTGACATAGAATAGCTTAGATCAGTGCTTAAAATTTGATTTCCTAGACACTTCAAGATATTCAGCACTTAACATTGATTTAATATTTAAAAGTAAGTCTCTCCAGGGAAGGGGAGACAAAGGAAGTATGAGTGTGATGCCAACAAAGAATGACTAGATGGTTAGAACGAAACAGCTAGTCTAGAAAGTTAAAGCAACATGCAAGACTGAACTACCAGTAACTGCGTTATTCACTAAAGTGGAACAAATACACAAATTACCATCTTGAAACATAACTGTGTAATTCAATGCTATAGAACTTATTGCTGGCTCAGAAGATAGGGCAATATCACCATGAACCCAAACCAACTCAAATTCTTAGTGACAGAGCTCTTAGCACAGCACGATCTCTGTTCTCATTAGAGTTTATAGCAAAAGCAAGGCAAACACCAAGGGAAAAGGCTCTTCAAAAAAATAAAAGTGAGGGGCACAAACCCCAAAATTTTTCCAGTTTTTCTATTTATCATTGTTACAGAGATTTATTATCCCCTCAAGAACCAGTTGAAGCAGATTTGCCAACTTCCAGATGTAAAAAAAACTTAAATGAAAAAGAACTACTAAAATTGTTGAGTGGGAAAGAAAAACCCAAACAAATCCATAACCATGATGCTGTGTGTGAGATATCGCACTTAAATGAAGTGAGAAAATGAGAGTACAGACAAAACGGTTTTAACTGATTTTCCCCCTGTTCCCTATGCAGGGCCTATCAGAGAAACAGACTGCAGCAAGGAGAGGCATGGATTGGTCCCCAGAGCTTGTAACACCAGTTGTAGTCACTCCATCAGGAAGAAGGACCCAAAGGCCCAAATATAATTTCCTGTGTTCTACCTGTGCTTGTTCAACCCAAAAAAATAAACTCATTCAAGTTATCTCCACAGCAGAGACACATCCAGCGCTGCATGGGATACATAGAGCCTGGTATTTGGATACCAAAGCCAAATTTCACCACTCCAACAGCAAACAAAATAAGCCTTAAAGAATGAAGGCTCAGTACTTCTGTAGTCAAGCACTAGTAATCTGCTGTTGTGAAACTGTTGGCAGTTGAGTGGAATATTTCTTTTCTAATCCTGGAGGAACCTGTGCAAAGCACAGTGTCTGCTTCTGCTTTCTTCCTGTGCTGCTGGGCATCTGCAATACCAAAAAAACACCTTCTGTATCATACAAGCTTACCACTTATTTGTGAAAGTGGTGTTTTGTAGCAAGACCTTTCCTAATGAAAAAAAAAAAATAATAACCCCACATATTTTCAAGGGTGACATAAAAATGTAACTGCAATTCTTTGTCATATTGTCAGAAGACTTTGCTGTATTTTTAGAAACTAGGCACCCAAAAATAGAAGAGTAAGTCTAATATTACTGTCCTTTCATGACATATAAGCCATTACAAAACCACTTTAATCAGATTTTTCAAACTTATCTAAAATGTTTTTTCTATTTCATACTGCATATCTCCCAATTAAAATATAAATTTGAATATCTCTTGATAGAACAACGTGCAATGGAATTTATATCCTATTCCCTTTCAAAATTCAAGACAGTGAAATGATCATCTGGTAGACACTAAAGAACATGACTGCAAAAGAATTATTTTCTTTTAAAGAACGGGAGGAAAAATATTTTATTTATTTTTACCATCTTTATCCATAATTGTTCATGTTAAGATGCTCAAAGGTTCTGAAATGCTAAAAGAAAAGCAAGAGGGGGAAACTAGGGACAGGGAAGGGGGGAGTGGGAGAGGTGAGGGGAAGAGGCAAATGTTTGAAAAAGGCACTGCCAAGTGAAGAGTTTGGACAGCTTATCTTGATGCAATCAGATTCCCAGGCCTTTTTGGACAATATTTTTCTAGGGTCATTTGGTAGCTGGTTTAAAAGAAAAGGCTTAAAGTACAACTGAATTGCAGTGCTACGGCTACTACTATAATTACATTTGTGAGACAGATGCATGTTATCCTACTATCTTAGCATCTCAGGTCATAAGAGAGCAATCTTGGCAAAGCCAGGAGAGAAGGCAAAATTACCACATTTGAAATTCAGGGGGATCCTGAATTTCTAGACTGAAGTTTTGATTTCGCACTTACTATTGTCTCTTAATTATTTTTTTTTTTTTTTAATTTTCTCATTTGGCATAGTGTGCAACTGTATTTCAAGAAAAAATAAAATCATGGAAAGTAAAAACATTTTCCAGAGCAAAGAAAAGTTCTCATATAAAATAGGTCCAAGAAATGAGAAAAAAAAAAAAAAATGATACATCAGTATATACACTTTAAATGTGTCCCCCAAAATGGAAGCAGAATCAATAGTCCAAGCAAAACATTCAAGAGGTTCTTCGCCTGTGCACTAGGAGGGGAAAGAAAACAAACAAAACAAAAAAAGTTTTTTTAAAAAAAAACAACCATAAGATAGGAGTTCTCATTGGTTTAGTCATCATACCGGAACATATTGCCTGAGTGACAAAGGAGGGAACCAATGTATATTTTACCGTTAAGCAAAAAAAAAACGTTACGCAAAATGTTAATACTGTTAAGCAAAAAAAATCCCTGCTAGCACTAATAATTTGAAAAGTATTCCATAAGGTGAGTTAATTAAACTTCAATACCAAACAACAGCAGATAAAAAGAGAAAACTCAGATAAATAAAAATATGGAAAGGTTAGCAAATACATGATTAACATCATATTAAATATGTTAAATACATCCAATATCTCTTGGGGGTAGGAGAGAAAGACAAAGAAATGTAACTGAGGAAATGCATTCCTGCCAAAAGCACACATTCAGCAAGATGTTGGTGTTCTGGTGGTGTAAAAATAATCAAGTAGGAAAAAGCCTAGGAATATTTCAGTCCTTCTCTAGAAAATAAAGTTTGACCTAAATTTCCTAAATTATAAGGTTGGTGAAGCTGGACCCTGTGCAGTCTTGCATTCTCTAAAGTAGCTCTGATAATGTGTTACCTAACTGGTAAGCTCAGATTTTTTCCAGCCAGGTCCAGCACTGATCACCAGCATGTTTCACAGTGGAGAAGTGGAGAGTTGCTAGGAAAAACAAAAAAGAATAGTAAGAAAATATTAGGACTTTTATGGTTACTTTTTTTCCCTAGTCTGTCTCACTTTGTGAAAAAAAAAAACACAGACAAGAAAAGTAATGAGGATGAACATAAATCCATTGCCAAATAAACTTAATGTTGTCATAAAATCAAAATATGTGAGGAAGATTCAGATCAAGTGGAATTACAATGATGTAAAACTCAGGAGGAGAACTCAAGGCCTGCTCATAAACACAAAGGAAAAAAATTATTGCTGTGTTAAAGCATCCATCATTATCTTCCTCTTCTCCACAGAAATAAGAATTTCTAGAGAATGAAATATAATTATAGCATCACAGCTGTATATACAGCTCAGAGAATGGTGACTTTGTAATTCCTACAAATATATCTCTGATAACTACTATATTTGAAGTTTCATTTCTTTTTGTCTTTTGCTTCTAATGATTAACACACCCAGGTCCTGAGCATCCGAAATCACCTGAAATTATTTCCTTCTTTGTTTTCGTAAAGAAATACTGGCCTGTTTCCCCCATGTGTCCCACACAAGCACATATGCATACACAAAAGCCATTTTCTAGCCTATTTTGGGGATTAAGACTTTACCCTTCTTCTGACACTGAGACAGACAAAGCTTTCAGGAAGGTGTGAGTCTGGAAATAGGAGTGGGGAGCCCTGGCAAGGCAGATATGCACAGCCCTCACTGCGGATGGCAGCTAAACTGCCTGCGCAGGTGCCCTGAGCACAAGGACTGAGTTTGTCTTCTATTAATACAATAGTCTGATCACTAAAATAGATTCATGCACATATCCTTTGTTTTCATTTATTTTATTTTCAGGTAGATTGTCAGTTCAGTACTGAATACTCTTCCATGGTTAAAATACTGGCAGAATTATCAAGCGCTGTCCTTTTATACCTACTCTCCCATATATTTTCAGAATAAGCTAGTCCATTGACATCATGATGCCATCACAAAAATATTTTTGACAGAGACTCTTCCCACCACTTCACCTGGCTGTCCCAGAGACACGGTTTGTGTCAGATCAAACCATCCTTACATCTTTTTACAAGAGGACAATGACGAATTAAGTACACACTGAGAATAGAGATGTTTCTAGGGTGGAGAAAAGGCCAGCCTTTCTCCTAGAAGGCATGGGCTTGGGAGAACTACGGGCTTTTTGTCAGCATGCTAACTGGTAGCATTGAGCTGACAGATTTGTTTGCTCAGCACACTACGGGTGCACAGGGGAAGCGCAACTACAGTGCTGCAGTGAAACAGACTCAGCACAGTCAAGTCGCCCTTTGGCTATTGAGCTGTCTGCTGCAGGGAGAGAGTAAAGGACTGCAAAACAAAAAATTGCAGCAGGCAGTGGGCATATCCCATTTCACTGTGTAATACAAACTTTTCACTGCATCCCTTTTGCTCCCATTGTAATCAAGGCATAACTTTAGTCAGAAAGGCACTCACCAGAGCGTGACATGTCTACTTTAACCATATGAATAGTGGATTTGAACCAATATACTAAGTATTTCATTGTGAAATAAGAACCAAAATGGAGGTCTATGAAATACATGGACTGATTTAAAAGGAATGCCAAATGCATTGAGCTTTGAGGGCAGCAGCCCTGAGACAAAGTTCAAGGTAGGAGTTAACCTGTGCCATAAGGCACTTCGTGGTACTCTAGCCAGCACTTTAAAATCAGCCAAACTTTATTCATCCAAATGAGTAATGAGATTTGTGCAGAACTTTGCCAGAGTGTTCATCAAATGGATTGTTTTTTATCAGCTCACAAACACATATCAGTTTGAACTTTACATCACTGTCAACATAAGACCTAGATTAAAAATAAGATTTAAAACCTAATGAATTGTTAGAAGGCATGAAAAGAGTCCAGTGTTCATTTGGTGGCTGACAGATATTGCTAATATCTGAAATAGAATGTCTACAATAGATTTTTAAAACATCAAACATTTTTAATTGATTTATTTCAGAAAACTTGTCAAGTAGAAACACAGATGGGGGTGGTTCTTGTAAACTCAGTGATAAGAAGCAAAATACAGAAATTTAAGCAGTAATATTTGGTGTTCTAGAAAAGCAGATTTGCAGCCTGTCAAGCATCTAACTAAATTAATAAGTACCATAAACACTATAACATGTGCTCCGATAGCATACAACATTTATCTTCCCAGACAAGATTAACTGAATAATTCATAAGTGCTGTGAAATGGGGAATGAATGAGTTTCCTGTACTAATTCTTATAAAAGTGATTACCAGCATCTCATGGGGTTCCCTGTACTCCCCTTTATGCTCTGAATGAATGTCCTACATCAGTTTCATAACTGACCACTCCCTGCTTTTTTCCTGCTGTGCCATCACTATGCATAGAACATACATAAGATGATTGTTGCTGGCTAAGATTTTTTTTTCTTTTTCTCTTGCAGTTTACATTCTTTTCAAAAATGGTGTCGCATTACAACCAGACATTTGTCTTCCATAGAAACAGGACTGTCATGCACAGACTCAAATCAAACTCATTTTACAGGGAAAAACAAAAAAAAACATTCTAAAGTTGTTGTTTGTGTCAGAGATTGTAAGGAGATGCTCACAACTGCTTCTTTTACTCTCAGTTGTGTATGCAAAGACAGGGACTTCAACTCCTGATATGAATTTCATTAGCTGTCAAATGCAGTTTGTAACAGGTGACAACATCCCCATTCCTAGAATGATTTAAACACAAAGCCAAGTAAAGATAATGTTTTTGTGGAATCAATTAGAATCTAGTGTGTGTGTCTCCTTGGGTTTATCTTGACTCTTCTGCCGTTAAAAAAGGTAGCTTTCACGGCTTCTGTCTCAGCCTTGTGCAAGCAAACATTTCTTGAAGCAGTGGAGTTTTGCACTGACCAACACACTTATACCTTGCAGTACATTTGCACAACTCTTCAGCTTCCTGTTTAGACTGAGCCTGCATTTGCCTTTGCTCTACATGGGTAGCCTGTGATCATATTGCCCAAACATCAAATATACTTTCCACCTTAACACGGCAATTGAAGCAGAAGCTCCAGTTTTCTTTCCAGGCTGCAACAGGCAGTTCCTATTAGAAAGAGGAAGTCTGCAAGAGCAAAAGCACTGAGAGTGAAGCTACTGGCTACACCCACAGACAGAAGTGAGAGCAGGGGATGGAGCCCACGGGAACCTGAGCAAGTTTGTGTTCCTCTTTGCTCCTTCTCTATGGTCGAAAGGAATTGGTTTCCTTTCATTGCCACATTTTCTTTAGGAAAGAAAAGCAAGGCAAAGATCATGTGCTGAATGCTGAGTCATTGCTTTGATTTATGAGTCTGTTGCAATTTATGTTTGATCACTGCATGTTGAGTAATGATTCAACATTGCCAATCATTAGAGTCAACTCATCTTCACAGCTGAAATGGCTCTCCATAAATATATAGGAAAAGCTTAGTATGACTAAAATAATACACAATTTTATAGACTTTTATTTTTAAAACTTGTTTTAGTTGGTTTTCTATATTTGCCCCTTTACTAGAGAAGAATGAAAAGTGAGCAACACTATTCATTTGTTCTAAACTAAGAATTTTATAAATATTACCAAAAGCTATTATCAGCTACATTTTACCAGTAATGACGCAATTGTGGAAATCACTCCAGGAAATTAGAGGCATTATCTGGAGCTAAATTCATGTCTGCTTTCTAGCTTAGTGAAGAAAACACATAAAAAGGGGATGCTGTCAGTAGTATGGATGCATGCTGCTCCTCAATGACAGAGGGTGAAGAACCTAACCAGAAAAGCACCCAGTTTAGCAAAAAATAATTTTCTTTCCTGTTTTTCTTCATATTTGTTTCTGGTAAACTATACTTTCCCCTTAAATCAGCTCTGCATAAAGTTCCATTTGGCTCAAGACCACTCAGTTCTCTGGGTTCTAAGCACAATGCAGCTGTGCCTGGTGTTGCTGAGATATAAATAGATTACCATCTCAGTGGGGTTTAAAGCCACAACTAAGCTCATTAAAACTGAGACATTGCACAAAGGGCATTCAGTTCTATTAATTCTGATCTTTACACTCAGTAACACTGAATTCATTTTACTCCAGAGCACTGCAGGGAAAAGTGACAAAGTGATTTTTCCGGACCCAAGTTTACAGCAAGTATTTCTTTGAGTAGGAATAGCCTTCTTTTCAGCAGGCTAACGTTTAAGAATTAAAAGAATGTATAAATCATTTTTTTTTTTTTTGGCTTAGAGGAAGCTAATCTTTATATCCTAGCATGCATTAAGTCAACTTGGTAAGAGATACAAAAGGAAAACTTGTATTGAGGAAGGTGACAGAGCTTTGCCGCTGACAATAGATGAACGAGTTAAATTTCACTCACAGTGAACACTGTCCTACATTTCAGAAGCTGAATAATCATTAGCTTTCATTTCCAAACATCTGATGCAATAGTCATTTCACTTGGTAATCTATATTTTATGATCCTTCTTTCTCAGATTAACATTAGATTAGTTTTATGGTGTCTAAATAGATGTTGGTATCTGTAGAGAACTAAAAGAGAAATGGAAATGGAACACTTAGAGAAAATAGTTTTCTCATTTCCCCTTCAATTTTTCTTTTTTCAGGAAAATAGAGCTTTTTTACTTTGAAATCTTACCAACCTTCCACAATATTTGCATGCCGTTACAGATTTACTTAAATTTAGCATTTTTCTGTGGCCAGCAGAATATGCTATAATGCTGTATTAGTGTTTTATTCATAGTAGGATTTCAGATGAGTCACAGATAGATCTCCGTAGCAGCTGTTGCAGACCTTGTAATGCCATTAGGCTCTGACTCAGTGAGAGATGTTGCCCTGGTGTACTGTGGCTATAATCTTAGTGATCTCTACAACACAGAAGCCATTCAGTGTAGATGATGAGAAGTATCAACGACATTTTGATTCAGAGCATATCCTGAAGGCATAATGCATGCAATATCCACTTCGTTGCTCATGGTAAAAAACCTCTGCAGATTCACTGAGGACCACTAATGTCCATGAGAACTTTCAGGGGTCCTGCTGAAAAGCTATACCTTCATACTACAGAAGAAAACAGATCCCATGTGATACTAGAAATTTGGTTGGAAGTTTAGCTAGATCTCTGCAGAAGATTGGAAAGCAATCATATGCTATCATAAAAGCTACAGTTTCTGAGTTCTAAGGAGGAGCTATCATCAGCACAGACACAGATAATACTTGGCATTTTCAGCTTCAATAGCAAGAATTCTGCTAAGCTTCCACCCTTGAGTGATGCCATCTGTACAGAAACATTAAGCCCATCTTTACCTCTGAGGTCTTGTGTTAAACTGACATACTCAGCTAAATTCAAATTTGCAGCAGATAACCTGCTACACCTGGGCATAGGTACATCAAGTACACCCACTTGTTCTAAGTGCTCGGCAAGTAAGAACTGTGATCATCTTGTTTCTGTCAAGTCATCCAGTCAGATATTAGGCATAACTTTGGATTAATGGAAGATAATTGTATATCTGTCTCCTTGTATACTTTTCTAACATTCCGCTTGCCAGTCAATGCTCATTTAATTTGATTTCATTCCATTGCATTTATCTCAGTATATTTGAAACAAATTTGACCTATTAAGATATAAGCAAAGTAACAGAGAACATGTATACAGAGATTTAACAGAATAATAATGTATCAAGTTATGTTTCTGAAAACAGAAATAGATCAGTACATAATTGTTATAGCGTGAAGATACATAAAAAGGGAGGGGAGGAGAATGAGCTAAATCATTTGTTAGACTGTTGATTATCAGATTGATATTTTCTGGCATGTCAAACATCTCAAAAATAAAACATGAATTCTCACCTCCCTAACACTGAAAAATGGGCATCTGTCATGTTACATTCACTCCATCTACATTAGGACCTCTTTGAGCTTTTCTGAGACTCCTATCATGCTGCGTGCTTTCATTTTGCAATGAACCCAGAACAAGGACATTATTTTGTTTAAAGGTCATGCAAACCATCAGCTCAGAACAGTCTGTAAGAAAACTATTTCATAAATGCACATGATTACAAAATTTCATAAGGGCCCAATGTTGCAAGGTTTTGAGCACAAGAGCAATGACCTCATTCCCCAGATCCATCTGTATTTATCACCTACATAAAAGAATACACATTGTAAATGCTTACAAAAATATCAACACAACAGATAAATCTATCAAAGACAGAAATCAAAATACTGCTGATCTATAATGGTAAATATTACCTCTGGGTGACTAGGTATACACTAGATACAGTGTGCGCAAACAAATGTATAGTTAAACTGCAAGCAAGGTGTTTTAGTTCATTGCATTGGCTGTTCAAAAGCTCCTGAAACAAAATATGCATGAATCTTCTTTAGCAAACATAGTATGGCTGCCTTGCTGTCTAGGTAGTCATAGCTTTTTTCACTGTGATACTGCAGAGCTAAATGAATGCTGAAGATAGACTCTACTGTATTAGAAAATAAAATTACATGTCATGTACATCCAACATGATTACATTCTTCATTAGTGGTAACATTCTTTTAAAGTTTATACAAAATTGCCCTTCTGTCCTTCATCTTTTTTTAATTGTCCCACATTACCTTGCTCTAGAGAGGACAGAAAGAAACTGGACAACGCAACAGTAAGATCATTGTGGAATAATGCTTATTATTATAATAATGATTTGCAGCATAACATGTCACTGGTTTATTTTTAGTCAGAAGCAGGTTTTTTGTTTGTTTTACTGACTAAATTGTAATATGATGTGTTCAAAAATACTGAAAAAGATCTGGGCAGTATCCTTGCACTCCTAGGGTCAATAGCAAAAAGGACTGTTATGTTCAGCATGTCCAGGATTTCTTTTTGAGCTCTTCTTTTTATTGAAGGATGTGGAATATGCCAAAAGAAGGTCTCCACAAAAGAAGTATGAAAATTAAACTTCTTTGGGAACTTTAGAAAAATTATTTGCTATCAAAATCTAAACTGGGCAGTGTTCATGTGTGCGCTAAAGCCTGTCACAGCCAGAATGCTGTGGCTTCTAATTTGTGACAAACTGGCTTTGTAACCTTTACATTCTACATTTTTAAGGGCATTCTGAAACCAAAGATAAAAATTCCATCATGCAGGTTATTTTCACTTTCCATTAAAACTATCAGATTTAAATCTAAACTATCTGATGCCTTACTGTCAAAATTATTCTTTTACAGATGGACTAACATCCTCCTGGAATCACTTGCTGGAATGTGCAGTAAACGCCAGGAGTACTCTGAAAGTCACAAGTCAAACCGTACCTGTTGCCAGAGCTATTAGACATTCGATTATTACCCAAACTGCCCAAGAGTTAGACACTCCTAACCAAGGACTGGAACAATCACCCACCTCAGTGTTGAACACCATTTGTTTATGAGTCTGCAGATAGCATGAGCTTCTTGATGTCCTAAAAGTGCTGTACTTTGGTAGCTAAAAACACTTTATCCATTGTTTTAACTCCCAGGCCAGACCTCTCTTCCTTTGATTTACAAAGTGTTCCCTTACTCCTATCTTCCCTACTCACAACTATTTCTTGACTTCAGTTCTCAATGCTGTAATCACACTTCATTCTCCTTGGCACATGGTTGAATCCAGAAGTGACACTGAAAAGCACAGAAATTTGATTTTTTTCTTGGTTTAATGTTAATCTAGTAATGGCCTTCCTGATACTGGGGAAGACACTGGGAAGGGCCATAACAGGAGGGAATCCTGTTCTGTCCCCATTGTCCTGGAAAACTATGTAACCTTCAGAGATTTGGCTGTCAAATGCTGACTGTGCTGAGAATGTGAAAGCTCAGATGTTCAGAGTCATGACTTGCACATTTTCAGCTGACTTTATTTTCACTTTTTTCTGAGTAACTTCATAAATCATTCCTCTGATGATGAGGCAGATCCCCTGCATCTCTGCAAAAGCTCTGCGGTTCCTCAGCTAAACAATCAGTTAACATAGGAGCCCCCCACCACATACTATTTTCTCTCTCTTATAAGGCTGTCTGCTCATATTTGAGCGCAGTCATATCAGGGAGAGACCAGAAGGCATGGAGATCTGTTTTCAAGCTCACATCTGCTACACTGCAGGGCAAGTGATAGTGCCTATTGCACTGCTACCAGATAGAGTGACACTTGCTCACTCTCTCCAAAACACAGAGCTGACTCATGCACTATATTTCTTTGTTTAGCAGAATCTATTCTGCTTTGGGTAGATTTCAGATTGATGATGCACTTTTGGTTTATGGTTTCCTTCTCTTAACCAATATTTGAATATTTCTACTACTGCAGCTCCTGGTGGTATCTATATGGATATTTAAGTCTCTTCTAAGTCCTTTTTGGAACTGACTGCCTGGAAAACTGAAGGCATTTATTTTGAAAGAGGTTCTTCTATTCTCTTTCCTTACTCTTCCTGAAACATGTATTTAATTCAGTACAAGTATTTTATCTGAAAAGTGCCTGCAACTGTTATAAATTTAAACTTCAGGGGCCTTGTTCACCATCCAGTTATTCCATGTTTACAGTGTCACAAGATCTTTAAAATTGAGAGTGTTAAAGCCAGCATAAAATGGAGGAAAGCAGCAGCAAATTATACTGTTGCTATCAATAGAAAGCCATATAATTCAAATTTGCACCAATTTTTTCAAGTAATCACTGAACAGAGGGATGAAATGGTCATGCTGTATAATTAAGACCAGTGTAGCACTTGTCATTGCCCTTTTAGCATTTTCTTAGATGATCTACCCTCACATAAGAAACCAATCTCCTATAAACATCTGCATTTTGTTTCTCTTCTGTGGTTTTAATCTAGTATTCGCATAAGTGTGTGATCAGCTACAAAAGAGGCCATCTGGTTGGCCACACTCTTCCTGATCCATTTTCTTCATGTGCCAACAATACTTGCTTCTGTGCCATGCTCCTTGTGTGATAAATCTGCTCACCACAATACTATACTGAAAGTACAACACATCTCTTTTGGTTTCTGTCTGCTGAGCAATGTGCTTGTGTGTTTGTCACAGCTTCACAAACATCAAGGGATTCCTGCAGTATGCTACAATAGCCTTGAATCTGTTAGAAATGCCTAGTAATCTGGCAAGAGTGCAAATCTTTGCCTTGTTTTCCAGCAGAGTTTTTATGCCAGGCATAGTGCTCTTCCTTCTCACATTTTCTACAGCTGTGACTATCAAGAGAGTCACATACAGACCTAGACTTTCACATTCACCTCTAGCTGCCTGCTTTTGTATGACCGCTCTTCCTGTTTATCCTGTTGTAGCATATAAAGTCCTGAAGTCACAGCAGATATGTATTGGCAATCCTGTCAGAAACTGTTTCTGCTGTGGACCTATATCCACTACTTGAGACCATGGAAGCCCACGACGGTAGCCATTTCAGCCCAGCCTTGCCTGACATTGAACACTGCTGGTGAAAGCCACTGTTGTCTGCTCTGCTACTGTGGCCAGGACTCCACTGTAGTGGGACTGGCACTAGTCAAATGAATATCAAGAGATGAACTTTCCTGAAAACAGCTCAAATCATAAATAAATGGAATTGAAGCAGCCACTAAGTGTTTATTTAAGGTCACACAACAGGGCCCAAGGCACACTCAGGAAATCATAGGTATCTCACTTTTTCACACTCCTGTAAAGGTACAAACAAATATGCAATCCCCAAACATATAATCCTTCCTATGTCATAAAGTTACCCTAAAATCCATTCAAAAAATAAAAGAAATCTTCAAAAGCTGAGAATTTGGAAGTCATGTGTGTCAACTCCCATAAAAGTATATGGCACAATCAAGACAGCAGAGCTCCTTAAGTATCTCTTTTCACATAGCCTCTCTCTGTGTCTACTGTCTATATCCATTCTGCCATTCTTATACACAAATTGAGTTATGGGAAAGCCTATTTTGGGAAAAGATAAAAGAATAACTTCCCTTCTCTCCACATGTAAAAAAAAGAAAGATACTTCTCAGAAAAGGATAGTGAGGTGGATTTGAAGAAATACTGATACATCCACTTTTGCTGACCAGAATGAATGCTCCTGATTGCACATTTAATAATTATCTGTACAGTATTTTCAAGGTCAAACCACACAACAGAGCAAGAACTGACTGTAGCTGCATTGCACCATTGTGAACATCTGCAGGCTAGCTGCTTCCAACTACCACAGTTCCTTTTAGCATGTGAGATCGTATCTTTTTAGGAACTAGCCTACCTGATGTGGGCTGTTGCAACAGAACACATAGGCCTTGTAACACAAGGTGTTACAGGATGCACATCAGAGAACTTGTCCTTGCAGATTTCCATTACAAACAACTGTGAGTTTAGGTCTGTGCTACAGAACTATGCATCCCTAAGTCTTTTTCCTCTAGTGCCCTGAACGTGAATCTAACAGCGTATAAAGAAAATTTGAGTGAAGGACATTTAGGCTGAGGTGTAGAGCTGGGTCTACAAAGAAAAGGATATAGGGATGTAGCATCTCTTTGTTACACCCTGGACCTGCTTTGTTTCTCTGGGTTCTTTTGTTTTCCTAAGCTTTGTTTATGCACTCAGGGACTGCTACAACAACTGAGTGAGAAACTAACAAGAACACATTCTAGAGTTTCTATAAATCAGCCTAGAGCTTAAATTATCTGATGTGTTCTGTGGTAGGTTCTGTATGTCTAAATATCCACTTACAGGGTTTGAGGTTTCTTTTATTAATATGTCTTGCCTCAGGGAAGGAAAAGTTTTGTCTTTCATAATCATAAAGGATATACGCAATATAAATTTACACTGGCTTGTAAAGATCAAACACATTCTATAATGAAAACTTCACAGCCTGTTTCCAGAGGTGATATATTTTTAAGCCCAAGGGATGGAGTACTGAACAGTTAAGAGCAAAGTACCATTACATATACAATAGCAAGCAGAAGACAAATTATTTCTTCATGATGTCACACTTGGGCAAACAAAAGATTCATTGATTCCTGTTAAATCACACAGAAATTCACTGGGAGTAGTTGAAATATCAGCTAAGAAATGCCAAATAATTTAAATAAACTTACTTTAGAGATATAGTCATCTGAGATGATTAAACAAACCTGAGAGATTTCAAAGTTCAGAAAAGATCAGTGACTTAACATATAATTTCTTAAATAAAACTTCCTGTCACCATTTTAATGGCTTCCAGTAGAATTTCAAAGCACTTTATCTGTTCTGCTCATAGCATAGACAGCAGAAGCTTATGCTTAGATATACACATAATGGATTTTAAAATCAGTACACAAAGCCTGCAAGTGTTATTCTTTCAGAGGGTCAAAGAAGGTCAAGAAATCAAGAATGTGTTTTTGCTCCTTTCAGCAAATTGCTGGTTTAGTCTTCAGCAATACCATTCATAGACTCCTATCTGACAGGAAAATTAGACTCATGTGAGCTAAATGGTTCCTTTCCTTTACCTTTTTAAATATTAGTTGTAGCTATTAATAAAATTTCATTAAGAACTTCCCATGCTATGGGAATATTTAATATACTAAAATACAAAGGTATCAGTTAGAATCAGAGTTTGAGTTTAACTGCACAGCCTCCAGTTGCTGAAGTATCTTAAGAAGCAGAAAAAAAAAAAGACATACGCCAGAAATCCTTACCAGACAACTCTGGAAAAGAAGCAACAGTTAGCATTAATTTTCCCTTCCACTACTGTATGTAACCATGCCACCTGTTTTTTGCCATATATCACAAAGAAAAATCCCACCACTTCGTATACATTAATAGCATTACAGGAAAAAACATAGAGCAAATATTTATGCACGTCAAGTTTGTGAAACCTTCAAGCCTGCAGAGCTCCTTTTCCCTGTTTACACAGGCATTCATGTTAAAGAGAGTACTTCTTTCTCTGGGAAGCTACTACAGTGGATAGTCGGTATATCAGAAATATTGGAAACTTCTATCTTTAAAGTTCCAGTCAAATAAGTGTTCATGTCATTTGCAAGAACAGATTTCAGTTGGGTTAAGTACTCTATACCACTGAAAACCATGAGAGATTAACTAGGGAGATAACATGGGCTCATCATAGACTGCCTTGGTTTGACCCATAAACCAATGAAATAGTATATGGGATATCTTTGACATATAAACAGGCTTGTAACCAAGGCCTTTAATAATTTTCTTCTACTAGCTCGCCATTCCAACAAGTGATGATCCAGAAACAAATATTGTATTCCGTAAATACAGAGCATACTCCCAAGTGTACAAACTGCACACACTCTCAGCTAAGAAAAATCTGCAGAAGCCTTTTCTGGCCTGTTTCTAGCAAAACAAGACTGGTGGTGTACAGAAATGGAAACTGCTTGAGTGACACAGTCTGTATTTAGCACAGAAGTGAACGGATTAGACTGGATATAAGGAGGAAGTCCTTTACTGTAAGGGTGGTGAGGCACTGGAATGGATTGCCCAGGGAAGCTGTGAATGCTCCATCCCTGGCAGTGCTCAAGGCCAGGGTGGAGAGAGCCTTGGGTGACACAGTTAAGTGTCAGGTATCCCTGCCCATGGCAGGGGGGGTGGAACTAGATGAACTTAAGGCCCTTTCCAGCCCTAATCATTCTATGATTCTATGGATATAAGGTTGGAGCTCACACACTTGGTTACCAAAGAAAAGAAAGAAATACAATGGCCAGTTGGTTCTGCTGCCAGATCTTGTAGGAGGGTGCAGGAGAAGATAGAGGCTACTGGGCTTCTGGTATAACACTGAAAGTGGAGGGCACTGTTGTGAAATATAGTGGTGGAGTTTCCAACATTTGGATGACAACTGGATTAACTCTTTGTTGTGCAACTAATGGTTAAACTTTTTAGCTTACCACTGAGGCTTTGTAGAACGAAAACAGGAAACTGGAGACTTTCTTAAGTTATGGTAAGATTTAATAGAACCTTAGTCCTTATTTCTTTTCAAACATTATTCAGACTATAAATTAATAAAGGCTTTTATTTAAAAAGAAAATAATTATTAAACATTCACAAAACCCCAGAGCACACAAAAGTATACCACAAATAAAGCTACTAATTTTGCTGCTGTGCTACTTTGTGATGCAGTTTGTGAAGTAACTATTCACAATTTAAAATAGCACTTGGCAACATTGGTTTTGTACTCCTGTACTTCAGTGGGTAAATTTCCAGTTGCCTAAAGGTATCAACAATAACCACGACTTGCCAGGGATCTTAGAGCCAAAAAAACACACTTTAGACATAAAACGTGATTTAAAAGTGTATTTAAATGACAATCCTATTTGTCACCAGCATTGCAGTGGCTGCAATTTCCTGGCATTTAAGAAATGCATGCTGACTGGCATGTATATAAATCTGTAGAGTTTCACAGTCTGGCTGCAGCCTTTTAACAATAATGTAGCTGCTAGGAATTGTATTAAAAAAAAACAAACCCACACAAGATCCCTTTTCACGAAAGGGCCCTATTTATGCTGGGAGGGATATATATATGCTGAGTCTCCAAAACGACTGCTTCAGTCAGGCTTCAGTGGAATCACAACAGAAAACTAAAAGCCGATTCTTACAGAACATAACTTGCATTGGCCGTGCATCTGCCCACGGCTCCCTGACCAACACTCAGTGTTTCCTAAAACTCGATGAGCAGTGCATGTTCTTTCCAGGCATTCTGTTTTTCCAGTAAAAAAGCATTAAGATAGCTGTTTCTACAATCTTTGTTTCTGGTTCAGAAAAAAAAGCCACAAACACAAAAACCCAACACAAAGCACACAAACAGTCCACACAGATTGCTGCACAAGATGATGCAGAAGAGCATTCCCTTTCGAAGAGGAGTCTCCAGCAGGTTTTCTGACCCATGGCTTTTAAAAAAACCCTGCATTTATTTCCCAATGCAGTCTTCTGTGAAGAGAAGTTTTTCCTCTTTCCTGGTATCTGAGCTTGGCATTTAAGAAAAATATATTCTTGGTTCACTTTCTTCCACGAATAAAGTGCTGCTTGATCAATTTACACCGATTAAATTAATGCAATTTTATCAAACAAAAAGACTTATTCTGTTGCTGTTAAGACTACATACATATCGTTTTCTCACAGTACCAGCAGCAATCTCACATCTGTAACCTATGTACTTTCAGTGGGGGACAATAATGGCCTTTAGTGAACGTTCACCTCAAATCCTCTCATCATTCGTGAGACAATAGTACCTTTATTCTATTTCACAACTTCTTTTGTCCTCTCGGCAGCCAGTATGCTTTATGCCTGACTGAAATGGATGCAAAACACAATTATGCCAAAACGATCTCCCTCTAAGTCCTATCACCTTTCCTATTTTCCTCTCCATCCTGTTTGCACGGTGGCTATTTTGATCGAGACATAGGCGCAGGATTGCTCAGCCTGCGGCAGTCCCCAGAGTGTCACGCTTAACAACCTGGAAACAGAATTGCCGCCCCTGCTTCAGCCGGAGGCGCCTGCAGCTGGGACCTCCTCCCTACCAGCCCACGCAGGACAGCTCGGATTCACTCTGACTCAAGGCTGTCAAACTGCGGCACTCCGACTAAGGAGAGGTTAAAAATAAAAGAGCTGGGCAACAGTTTGAAAGCTGCCTGTCAGACAGAGAGCGGCACCGAGCCTCTCCCCCCGAATGAGGGACTTAGGCCAATGTTTCATGTTGCCCCTTCGGATGAACGCCTCCCGCCCCTCACCGCGCCCTCCGCTTCATCTACACCACGCTGAACTATGGAAGAGACCAAAGGACTGAGGAGTCCGCCCTGCAGACTATAAGGCTGGGCAGCTCTGCACACTCTCCGGCCCGGCCTGCTGCCTGCCGCTCCCCTCCCTACCCCTACCACCCCGGCCGCAGTCTACCCCAGCCGGCCCGACAGGCGTCACCGCCCCCAACAGCCCACCTCTCCCCGCCCGGCACCCCACCGTTTCCCGCCCCGCGGAGGCCGAGCTCCGCCGGAGACAGCAACCGTCCGTCCTCGCAGGGCCCCCCGCCCTCCCCTAGTGCCCGGCAGTGGGGCGTTCCATTCCCCCCGCGTCACGGGGTGGGGGGCACATCGGATACCCCTTACTCGCTCTGGAAAGGGAAATAAACCGCTCGCAGTGCCGGTGCC
>JAOEHY010010560.1:0-31569 GCA_025447955.1 Psilopsiagon aurifrons | reverse complement strand
GGGCCTGCCGAGGTGCCCGGTGTCCGCCGAGGCTCGGTCCGTTACCTGCCCGTGCGCACGCCCCGGGGTGAAGCCGCCGCGGGCGCTGCTGGCCCAGCGCTGGGACCGGGAGCGGCCCGTGAGGAGCGCACGTAAGCGGGCTCGCGGGGGGAGCGCGCAGCCGGCCCGGGCGCGCCGAGGGACCGGTGCTGCTCGGTGCCGGTGCAGCAACGCCCCCGGATGTGTAGGGGAGAACGCCTACTGATGCAGTCAGTAGCCTAGCTGGGGAGCACCGGGAAGGGGTAGCTGACCGTGTCAGCAGCCTGGCTCCTGCAGATAAAATGTCTCCGTGGAATATTTGTGCTGTTTCATGGGTTTCGTGGCGATTCTCGTGAGCTTATTCCGCTGGAGGGCTCCAGAGAACTAACATTAACAATTTAATCACACGTAGCAACATTTTGAAGATACCTGAACCTGGTTCAGTAACTTCATAAACGCAGGATGTTTCTACATTGATCCTAAACAGACCACAGGTTTGCAAGCCCTTTTGCATTGATCACTTATGCACAGATTCTTGGACAATCCCACAAAGTTAAACACTGCACTAAACTTGAATGTGCTAGGCTTTACAGTTAAGGATGAGGCCACAAAAATGATAAGAGGGCTGGAACAGCTCTGCTGTGAAAACAGGCTGAGAGAGTGGGGTGGTTCAGCCTGCTGAAGAGAAGGCTCAGGGGAGACCTTATTGTGGTCTTTCACTATATAAAGGGCGCTTTTAAGAAGGATGGGGAAAGATTTGTTACTAAGGTCTGCAGTAGCAGGACAAGGGGCAGTGGTTTTAAACTGAAAGAGGAAAGCTCTAGAGTGGATGTAAGGAAGACATTTTTAATGGGAAGGGTGGTGAGGCATTGGCACAAGTTGCCCAGAGAAGCTGTGGCTGCCCCATCTTTGACAGTGCTCAAGGCCAGGCTGGACAGGTCTTTGAGTAACTTGGCTTAGTGGAAGGTGACCCTGCCCATGGCAGGGGGTTGGAGCTGGATGAGTTTGGAAGGTCCTTTCTAACCAAAATCATTGTATGATTTTATGATGTGCTGCTCCAGCTGAAATTTACCAAGTCTCTGAAACAAGTTACTATACAGACTATTCAACCACTTTGGTTATTGTTTGTTTCTTCTCTTACAGCTATACTTGTGAATGTTTGTATGCAAACAATATTGAAAGGTGTGGGATGCGGGGAAGGAGGTATGCCCTAAAGAATTTGTGTTGAGACAGAGTGTCAGCCACCTTTTAAAGATGAGGAATGGTAGTCTTCAAAGCAGATGTCATATCTACCAGCAGACAATATTTAAGCATCATTTTACAATGGCAGGGTTGCAAATAGCAGTTCAGTCCAGCTGAATAGCTGTGTCATTTGTAGAAGTAAGAAACTGCTTTCAAATTCAAAGGTCAGGCCATGCTAAGTGGTAGTGCTGCTCCTGAAGGTGACAGAAGCTGTGCCTCCCCCTGATTGTAAAACTGGGGAACTCTGAGCCTCAGCTTTGTCCAGGGACAAGGCACTGGCATTACTGTCAATTCAGTGACAAATCAGAAGACAAGCTACTGATTTCTAACTTGGGGCAGCAGCAAACCTGGTGTCATCTCTGCTATTATGTCATTTGAAGACTTCCTTATTGTCTTTGTCAGAGTGACATGCAAACTCCTGCTCTCAAAGAGTGGTTTTTCCACTTTTGGGCTTGGAGATATTGCAGGACTTAAGTCCATGAATTTAGCATAGTACCACAATGTTTTAGTGGACAACTCACCATATGTAACCTATAGTGGTAGAGAGGAGTCTTATCAATGTTTTATTTTCAGTTAGGTGCAGGATTATGCAAAGATACTATGGAGACAGGGGTGTCATGTCTCTGCTCTTCATGACTGTGGTACCTGATGACTGTAAGTCTGCCTTTGGCAACAAGTAACACTGTGGGTAGGTTTTGTTAAACCTTCTTTCCTCACTAGCTGAGCTCTCTTCCTTAAGTGGTAACAGTGTTTATCACTGAGGGTAGTATCTGCTCCTGACCAGCAAGGAATAGTTGTTTTTTGTTTAGTTATTGGTAGTACTCTTCGTGTAGTGCATCTTCATCAAGGACGAAGTTGCAGATGGACAGTTCACTTCAGAAAAAACGTAATGCTAATTGCAAATCTGGCGTCAGGTCTTCTAGTGGAATGATATGTGCAAAAAATAAGCAGATCAGACTTCCACCCAAATTCCTTTTGTTCTTTTGAAAGGGTTAGCTTCAGCTAAGTGGATATGTAGATTTAAGTTTAAAATAGCAAACTGTGGAAGCTGCGCTGCTTGAATGACTCACTGAAGAAGTTTTCAGAGTACTTTTTTTTTGGTTTTCCTTTATTTTTTTTTTTTTTTACTCTCCTAATTTGGCCTTTGCTCAGCCTGCTTCTTCTTGGTAGCACTGTAAATAACAGTCAGACATGATGCTGTGTGAACTCGGTTCTGGAAAACATTGTCCCAGAACAAGCTGTTCTTTTTCTGGTTCTGTATTTTGGGTCTTGGTTACGCATTTGGAAGGCCTCTGTTGTTCAGTCTGAGAAAGAATAGTTCTGATGTGGCAGAATGGATGTAATTGAAGTTACACTGATGCAGTGGAGTAAGTGAAGTTGACTTCCTGCATTCTAGTGATGCACAACTGTAAATAGGCTGGAAGAATTGTGCATGTTTTTTGGCTGGACACAGCAGACACATCGATGTGTCTAGCTACTAGGAAGAGAAACGATGCATGGTATGTGGGCATTAAATACCTGCAACAGCTTAGGGTAGTGCCGTAAGGGATGTATAGAAGTTTTTGGCCAACTTAAAGTGTGTTAGGTGAAACAGATGAGCAGTCAGCATAGTTATTTTAACTTATTTTTTTTTTCTAATTTATTATAAACTTATCCCAGAAATGTTTCATTTTCTAATCAGCAGCTGAGTATAATACAGTACTAAATTTTCCCAAATGAAATGGAAGCTGGTGTGCTTTTGTCTGAAAGATAGTACTCATTTGTTCTGACTCTGAGTGAATGTGTATCTGCAGCCCTTCTGGAATAATGCCTAGAGTTGGTTCCACACGAGTGCATAGGCTGCAGCACCTTCCCATACTCCCAGATCTTTTCAGCTGCAGAGGCATTCTGACTTGTGTGGGTCCCCCACATTAGGACCACCAGCTGATGATTCTTGTGGTACGCTTTTGCATTAAATTTTTCATCTTGGTAGAAGGGCTCCTCTGGCTGTGCGAGGCTGTTTTTCCTTTGTACCTCTCTTTTCAGTCACCTGCTGTGTACATATTATTACAGTAAATTATTCTTTATTCCAGTGGCACAGTAGTGGAAGATATGCTTAGTTTAAATTTCCTTCCAGTTTGGAGTGCACTGAGATACATATTCTTGTTTATACATTGTGTCCGTCATTGAGTTTCAACTCCAGTTCACATGGATGAATTGCTCTGTGTCATTCCTTGGGAGAAACATGTGAACTGTTGGGGTTGTATCTGTATTTATCCACTAGTCCTTCCAGCCTCATCAGTGATCCTGCTATCATGACCCTGATGAAACAGTAGCATAGCGGGAGGGAGCAGGGGGGAGGTGGGGGAGAAGCAGCTCTTAAGCTTGAACTCTTTGTGTCATTGGTCTGATTCCTGTCTTTCTGCTACCTGCTTTGCTGTAGGTGTTGTGAATGTATGATTAGATTTATTATGTGTGCAAATGAGTGGTTCCACAAAATTCATCATGGAAATTCACTATATACCTTCAGTCACTGTGCTAAAACTTCACAAAATCAATTTAGACTATCTTGAATGAAAGGAAGATTACCTTATGTTAGAAAAAGGTGCTTATGCAAAAGGTCAAGAGATCAGGCTTTTGATTTCAAGGACCTCAGCTGCTGAAGCATCTTCTTTTTCCTTTAGGTCTATCTCCGGAGCCTAAGCCTATATGGGACAGAGAAACTCTGTACGCACAGTATGTGGTGCTTTTGAGATCCTTCTCTGGATGTGAGATGGGTGACTCCCTGCAACCCAGGAGTCCCACAAAGAGCATCAGAGACTGCTGCTTGTGTTGTTTTGAACTCATGGCAAAAGCTGATGGCACTAATTATTTAATATTAATTCATTTCAGAAACAGTACTTGCAGTTTATTACAAACCAGGACTCCTACCTCTTGGGATCCTTCCCTTCAGCTATTCTGTAGATCTAAAGATAGGCGAAAGTCATGGCTGCAATGGCAGGTTGTCTTAGAGTAGATGCAGTATTTGTAGGTTTGTTTTGTTGCTTTTTTACCCCATGAATGCCATATCAAAAAGTGTGTGTTGTGTTTAAACCCTGTGGTCCAAAGGTCTAGCTATAAATGTGTTCTTAGACCATCCATGATTGCCTGGGGTTTTGGCTTCTTTATTTAGGAGGTGGATACTTTGCTAAAATGCAGTGCCTATTTGGAAGGCCTTCAAGACAAGATCTTTAGTCACCACCACAGGAAATTCTGCAGCTATGTGTTAGAGCTCAGATTACAAGTAAAACTTGTAAGGCCATCTCACGTCACTTGTGGACCAGCCGTTCAGGGATGATGAGTAACATTATCAGGAAGGTGATGCAATAGCTTCTCTTCTGCATCAGAAAGCACTTGATTATTTGCTTTGGTTCTGTAGGCTCCGGAATCATCTGTCATTTGTCTGCCTGTCTACAGGCTTGAATAAACCAGCCTGCCAGATTGTGTCCTGGAGATCTAGTCAAATGATGTTGATGTCTGATGCAGGAGTTCCTAACTTTAATCTTTTCAGCTCATGACACAGCAGGAAGTGCCTGCTGTGTTCCTCCTGGGGACAGCTTGAGTACTAAGCTCTCTCCTTCTTTCTTGGAGTTGAGGTAATCTTCCTTCTAACAAATATCCTGTTTAATTTCATTTTCCAGACTTTATCTGGTTTTCGTTGCAAGATATTTCTCTTCCATGACTTTCTTGGGACAACCCGTTCAGAATCTCCAGATCTCTTCTTCTGCAGAAAGTGTCAGTGTGCAAGGTGTTCTGTGTAGCATTCATACTGAGGAGAAGCATAGTGTCACAATGGGAGGTTGTTGGGACACAAAAAGAGTGTGCTTGAGGTACTCACCTGACCAACCAGGTATGGTTAGCTATTTTCCTGGTGCTCTTCTGGAGCTGAGCAAACTTTGTAAGTATCTGTGCTTCTTGTCTTGGGCTATCTACATCAATTGGAGCAATTGAGATTATCCATTAGCTCCCTTAAATTTTTTGTAGGGGCAAGTTTGGCTTACCTTTTCAGGTGAAACTTCCTGATATTTTTCAGTTCTGCAGCCAGTGTCATAGGTGTACAAGAAAGATAGTGTCTCCAGGATGAGTGGGCTTGGTCTTTTTAACTTCACAGGGCTGAGCCTTGCTCCCTAAGACTGTTCCTATGTATTGTTGAGGGGTCTGAGCATAGTTACCTCTTCACAAATGCTGTTGAACTGGCTAGCAGATTCGATGAGCTTAAGCTACTAAGCTGCCAGAGTTGTCTGAGGAATCTGAGTGAGCCTGATTGAGCTCAAGTTTGGTTGATGGCCTTGTCTGAAAAACAGGCCCATTTTTTACATCAGTGGGCAACTTAACTGCAGGGCTCCTTCACCAAGCACTGTGCCATTGGGAAATTGTTGGGAAACCATGCTGTATTTGACAGGATGGCTTCCTCATCTGTGTGCAAGTCTGTGATTGCTTCAAGGTAACTGTGTTTTATGGGGAGTGCTTTGGAAAGTCTCCTAGAGTTAAAGGTGAGCATGTGAACTATCAGTCAAAACCCTGGTTACTGGTAAGTATCTTCTAATACTTTTCAGTATGTGTGGTGTGTCTGGACACATCATACAACCATATCAGAAAATACCATGTTTTGCAGAGAGAGAGGCATGTTGAAGGAGGTGACATTTTCCTAAAAGAATAGGTTAACACAGGGTATAATCTATAGCTGAGATGCACATCACAGTTAAGGAGAGGAGTGGAAAGTTGTCTTTTAAAATACCTGTTCTTTCTCTGTCTTAACCTAGCTTTTTGTTGAGTAAAATAGTGGAGTATAGTAGAGATTTTGACACCAACTTTAAATTTTCCTGGGTGCTGTTGGCTCTGATAGGTTGCCGTCTGCTGGGGATCAAGGTAAGTCCTATCTATCCTGCTGTTGTCAGCTTTTATTGTCATCAGGGGAGGTTTCATCAGCAGTCCTCTCAAAGGTGGCACTTTTAGTACCAGTAATTTGGTGTAATAAAACTTCAGCAGATCCTGCCTTTGAATAGAGTTCCAGTAGGTCCCCCCTTTGAATAGGAATCTTTTTCTTGTAAACATACTACAGAATATATTTTGGAATATGGCTGCTCTTAAATACTCAAGCAAAATCTTGAGGTCTCCCGTTAACTTTTCATAATCTGTTAAGTACATGTAACTGAAATCAAACGTGAATAAATGGGGTGGTTTTCCCCTGTGATTGTGCCTCTGTATAAAACAAAAAGAATCCTGAATTGGCTTCTGTTTCTTCATTGGTAAACAGATTTTTAATAGATTCAGGTTTTTGTTCTGTGATCTGACATCAGGGATTGTCTCTTTAAGCACCAATAAGTGTTCTTTTGTTTGTGTCTGCCAGAGAAAGTGGAAAGGCTGTGTCCAAATGGAGGGTAGAAGGGGTAAATAAAAAAAACCTTACACCATCATCATGAGAGAGGTAGTATCTGCATTTTCCTTTGCAAATAGATACTTGCAAAATCAATCCATTCTTTGAACCTGTTTGCTTTTCAAAACCTGTTGTAAGCACTGGTGATGTTAGAACCAGTGTGTCTTAATGATTTCTCAGTTCTTGTACCTCTCTGTTAGTGTCTTGTTAAGGTTTGAATTTAGTAGATTATAGTCAGTATTCATCTGCCTCCTCTTCGCCTTCAGTGGAAAATAAAACTTGTTTCCCTGCAATCTGAATGTTCTGATCTGTATTTGGCCTTGTGTTACTTGTGGGCCTCAGAGCTTTCCACTGTGGTGGGTGAAGCCTCTTTCAGGTGATGCTGATTTTTTTTTTTTTTTTGGTAAGAAATTAAAACTCATTTATTATTCATGTGGCAGCCCCCTAAGTTCGTTTTTGGTTGTGCATATTTTAATTAGGTGGGTGAAGACTTTGATTCTATTTTCTCCATTATTTCTACATCATGTGTCTCAGGAAAATAATGTTTGTTTCTTATCCACATACATTAGTGTGAGAGGTTTCAACTGTTTCAAGCTTTAAGTTACCTATTTGGCCGGCGGACAGACATCGTTGGATTTGGGTTTGGTGTTGTCTTTGCTTTCCCCAGGTTGGGTGTGAATCCCTTGCAGTAAATGTAAAGTTGCTGGGAACAGGCTACATTTTCTTTGCTGTGTTTTGTGAATTCTTTTAGAAACAGTTTGTGCCATTTCCCTTTCAGTTTATGGCACTGAGGTTCAGAAGTGTTGTTTTGGTTTGTTCACTATCAGAAGACTTGCCTCAGGCTGTCTTATTTTCAACATCTTTAAATTAGCATCATTAGCAAAGGAAACTGTCAGAGATGTCTGGTGGGACAATGCTGAGATTCTCTTGAAGAGTTTTATATACACAGTAAAGTTGCCCAAGCAGTATGCAAAGTTACATTAGTTACATTAGTTTGTTTGCCTCAGAAACTTGATAGGAGATGAAACCATTAAACAGTGCTTAGCAGAACATTTTGTAAAGACAGTAAATCATCTCTGAATGCCTGTAGCCTCCCTGTAGTGAGAAGGAAGACTGTACATCAGGTACCTTTTTCATGTTTACCTTGTACCAGTGAATGAAAACTTCGAAAAGATGCAGGAAACCAAGTGGGGAACAGAAAACCAAGGAAGTAGCAGTGGTGTCCCTCTCTTTCAGGTCCCCATATAGATGGGGGAGCCGTACAGCAAACATCTTTTGTTCACTGTCTCTCTGAATGGAGCATATTAAAATACATCATTTAGTTTTTAGTTTTCAGTATTAAAGAATTTGAATACATGTGGTCTTTTAGTCAGTATACCTTAAGGTTGGTTTTATAAACACTTTAAGATGCTCATTATATTCCTTCATATCTAGTTCTTGTTTCTTTACAAAGAATAGCATACTGAAGATCAAGATGAAATAAAGATAAGTTTTGGCCAGTTTTTACATATTTGAAAAAGGGCTTTTGCCTGTACAGTTTCATAAAGAAAGTGATGCAATTGCTTAAGTATTTGTGTAGTACATATTTCTCATGAGTAAAGAAAACTTTTATACTGACTTTCGTAATAAATCTGTGTACTTGAAACCCAGCATTTTTTATAGTTGCCAACTTAAGAAAATCAACACTTCTTCAGGAAAACAGTGAAAGTACAAATGCAATACAGAATTAAAAGCTTTCAAATACAGTTCACAAACAAAATTTAGCAGTTTCAGATAGTAGTGATCTTAAATCAGTCTGTTCTGGATAGCATAAATTGAATTAACCAAATGTTGAAGTTCTTCAAGGTTTTACACAGCTGTTGCTGTCTTGTCATAGTATTGTGCATCAAAATAGAAATCAACTCCCCCACCTGATTTCTCTCCCCAAAATAGCAATAATAAGGTGAGATAATCTCTTGAAAGTTGGAGACTCTAGGCCATATTATGTTGCAGACTGATGAAGAAGCAGCTATGTACACTAACAGCTAAAACCCGACAGTGTTTTTCACTCTGGCCCTGAAGCCAGCTGGCAATGGGTGAGTGTCTGACCTTCCAAACCAGCATGAACATGTCTGAACTGCCTTCTGAGTCCCAGGTCTGTGCTGATACCTGAAACGTGTTTGTGAGCAGCCCGGAGGCATGCTAGGTGTCCTGGGTCAGTGCTGCTCTCTGATGGGGAGGTGGTGGAGTCCTTTGGCACCACTTCCCTTTGGAGTGTGAATTTGGCCTCCACGTCCCTGGGCATGATAAGTTGCTTAGAGGGAAGCCAGGAGGGGAATGAATGTTGCTGCTGCTGCCTAAAGTCGCTGCCTAGAGTCACTGCCTATCTTCTGTGTCTCTTGGTCACCTTTTCAGATGCCAGTTGATATAGCTGCAGAATAATTTATCTCTCCATCCCCACGAAGTTGAACTAATTTCTTTGAACACTTTATAACATGGGAACATAGTTGCTATTTCAGGGGCAGGATATGCGCAGGAGATCTGAAGGGATTTGCTACCTTAGACCTTCTTACCCTCCAGACTGGTACTTCAGCTTGTCCACGGTGAGGATCAAGGCCTGCAAATAAACAAGAAAAGGCTTAAACACTAAATGTTCTTTTCATTGCAGAATCCATGAGAAACAGATAACTGATAAGCATTTTGTCCAGTACAAAAGTTTATTGCAAGCTAATTATGTTAGCTGGAACATGTAAAAACAAATCCAAAATATCCAAGAATTTAGGACAGAGATACGTAGACAGTCCGGTAAAATTAAATCTCATCTGATCCTATCAAGTAAAAGCTGTATGTAGGAGGTTCCACTTCAGTTGAATTTGTAGAGGTGCCCTTAATATTGTTGCACTTCCATGAGATAAATTGATATTTAACTGTTTCATTTTTATTTTTTTTATTGAATTATATGCAAACCTGCCTCTTACATTCTTGGTGGAGCAATTTAAACTTCTGAATCTTTTGCTGAGTTTATTTTTTAGTAAAAATACATTATATTATGTTCAAAATACATATAATACATTATAGTAAATCTCATGAAGTTTTTCCAAGGTATTATGTATTTAGGTAAAAAAAATGCTACCAGAATTACTGAAATTTTATTATTGTTAGTGTGATTTAACAGCGGAGAACAAAGGGAGAGGCTGTGCAGTGCTTTGAGGCTAGTGGTTATCTTGAACCACATTTGTTACAACTTTGGTTTAAGATGTTAAGTTTATTTTGACAGTTGAAAGAATTTGGATTCTGGATGGAAAGGTGAACGGAGAGGAGGAAGAAACTTACCTTTTTCTTCTTTAGAGTGGAAATAGTATATGAGGTTACTACTTCATGCTTAGTGTATGAAATATGTACATAGGAGTATTTGGAGAGCTATGTATGTCAGGGCCTGCTTAAATGTTGCATTAAGTGCATTATTAGGCAGTCTTGCACTCAGTTGGTATAAGAAAGTTAATTCCCTAGGTACAGATAAAAATGTAAAAAGGAAAAGACAACAGAAGAAAAAACATGAAACCAAAAACCCTGCCACAAAAAACCAACCACCATACTTAATTTGGTAGGAAAAGATAGTGAAAACAGTAAAGTAGGTTTTGCCCAGTGCTCCCCCTGTTCTCAAGTTGATCTGGTCTTGTTTAAAGCTCCTCCCTTCCATTCCTGTCCTCCCCCACAAAAGGCACTTGGAACTGAATTTTTCTGAACCATACATGTGTAACTGTTGTACTGGCTTGAATATAAGTGGTCTCAGAACAAAGGTGTTCTGCAGTTTTTCAGATTAAAAAGAAAATACAACAGAAGTGTGCAAGATACAAGCTTGCATTCATCTCTGCATGACACAACACCCATGATATTCTGTACAGCTTTTTTTGTTGTGTGTTTTTGCAGCATGATGCTCTCTTCCTATGCAGTCATGCAATTGTTTGTATGAATGTGTAAGCACTAAGCATGAGATCCCTTTGCAAGTAGGATCCACTCTAATTGGTTTTCTGTTGCCTGAAAGCCAGCTCTGTAAGGCTGCTTGCGTCCTGCTCTGTAAAGAGCGGTTGGGATTATGTTCCTGGCTGGCCCCCTGAGTGGCACTGGCTGCTCTGAGCTACTTTCTTCTGAAGTTGACAGGCTATACTCATCCATCCTGTATTGCACTTGGCTGTGAGCCATGATGAGGTTTTGTGTGCTCCTCCTGTGAATGAATGTTTCTGTTTCTTTTAAGTTTGGAGTATTTGAAATGGCCTACCTGGGTAATGGTTTTATAGCATGAAATTGAGGATTGTCTGGTGAATGGTATGAGGATGTGTTCTTTGAGAGTGAAGCCTGTTGAGAAGTGGGTGGGACAGAGGGAGTCTTACCCTACTGGTGTTTGGGAACAGCTTCTGGAATGTTCTCAAAACTGTGCCCAGGCTCTGTCTTCAGAAAAGCTGTATGGAGTAGTGTAGGTGGCCATTGTCTGGTCCTCCATGTGTAGTAGCAGATTAGGTGTATGCAGGAGGTACAAATGACCGGAAATAGCTGGTATTCCATTATAGGCATACCGATCTGGTAGGCTGCTCTGCCTTGTCAGATTCTTGCAAAGCTGATCCTAGAGCTTCACTTAAAGCAGGTTATGGAGCCATCAGGTCCTAGAGCTGCTGCTGCCTGCTCGGGACATAGAGCACAGCACCAACAAATGTTTCTCATGATTTTAAGAGACCATGTGGTAAACGTGCAGCTAAGCAGAGGCTTGTGGTTTTTTCCTTCTTCCTCAGAAAGCATGTATTACTTAGAAATTACAATGAGCCTGTGCAGCACGTAAAATGCATGTGGACACCATGTTGTACCTGTACAATCATTAATGATGTGTTTTACCATTCAGTGATTTTTGTTTGTCTTGCTTAACAGACTTGCATGACACTTGTATATAAAAATACACATCTTTTCCCTAAGAAACAGGCAAGGATATCACTTAATGTCTGTTACACTTTGACTTTAAATTGCATTTACTGTCAGATGAGTTCTTGTCTTATAAACTTGTCAGACCTCTCCTTGAGCGTCATTTTGTAGTTAATTTCTTTGTGAAAATACAAAGAAAACATACTGGGCTTCTGAAATCTGATGATAATATTTGTAGATATTACTCTAAAGGAAGAACCATTTCCTTCGGCTTAAAATATTAAGCCAGCATTGCTTCAGCTTGCTTTGCAAGGCTTAACTATATCTGCAGTTATGTAAGTTTCAGTTATGTGATATTTCATGGGCATCTATTTAAACATACAACTATTATTTTTAGTTGAAATATAGACTATATAAAGACTTAAAAGATGTGGGATCAAGGTGGACAACCTTGGCAGCAATGGCCTTTGAACCAACAGCAGTGGATGCAGTCATTTCAGCACCAGCAAGATCCAAGTAAGTATATGAAAGCTTTGTGGATTCTTTCATTTTTCCTGTTGTCAACTGAATTTTTGAATCTTTGTTCAGAGCATTACTGATAGTTGCTTTTTTTGTAGCTGCTCTCAAGATAATAAATACATTTATAGTCTTTTTCTGAAGAGCTAGAAAAATAGAAAGCATCAATTCAAATATTTTGACATAGTTAATATTTAATATGCAAAGTACAGCCAAGCAACCTGAGTTATGCTGGACAAATTATCAACATTTTACCAGTCATACCGATTAACATTTAACTCTTACATACTTTTGCAGAATCTATCCCTGTGAGTTACAGAATCTGTATTTCTGCCAGTTCTATAGCCAGGGTGATTCATTTATTTGAGGAATTCTGCTTTTTAGACAGTGCTTGTGTGGCAGAAATGCTAATGCAAGTTTATACACAGAAAAACTCTCACTGGAAGATTAGTATGGTATTTGGTTTAGGTTGCAACAGTGATGATCATGATCTCTTGTTTAGATTTCTTTCCCCAACAAAAAAATAAACCCACCAAAACGATAAACCTGAAATTGAGAGTGAGGTGACAGCAATTCAAAGCATCAAGAGAAATATAGGAATAGATAAAAGAGAGCAGAGGTGTGTATTTGATACTCTTGAGTGATTTGGCACACTTGTTTTACATTGCTTTCTATCACTTCAGTTTTTCTAACTTCACTAGAGAGATTTCCTGACTTGGTAATGTGCAGAATACAGACTAGTGTCCTCATCTGAGAGTGCAACTTACTTACTGGAAGGAATGGTAATAAAAAAAAAAAAAAAGGGAGAGAAATACGCATTCTAGAAATCGGGGGTTATACAAAGACTATACGTTGCAAAAAGTAGTTTTATAACTTGGATCTTTCTTAGACTTAAGTTTAGAAATTAAGGCTATATATATATTTCTTTCTGATATCAAAATTAGATCACTTAGATAAAAAGTGTATTGCTACCACCCATTCAATGCTAATGTGAACTTAAAATAATCTGCCTTACGGCATTTTGAACATATGCAGAGAAATGCTACTTCAGCAAGTATGTACACTGCCATTTGCTTTCAGTTTGTTTTACTCTACACTGTGAGTATGTTTTAATGGTGCTCATGGTACTTGCTGAAGGTAACCGTTGACCATTTCTCTTGAGCAGTGATACATGTAATTGAGAAGCATTTAAACTTCAGACATGTGAATACTAACCTTTTAAGTTTCCTCTGTTTATTTTAGGCCAGATTGACTGGGCTGCATTAGCTCAAGCATGGATTGCTCAGCGAGAAGCCTCAGGGCAACAGAGTGTAGTGGAACAACAAGGAATGATGCCAAACGGACAGGATATTTCAGGAATAGAGTCTGGTCCAAACAACCATAATAATTTTCAGGGGGATCCCAACTTCAATAGAATGTGGCAGCCAGGTTTGTCTTCCTTCCCATTCATTCATTTTTTATTTTCTATTTTTAATATATGATGAAATTTTAATTTTGTCAGACATTTTTGGGTGTGTCCCTCAGGTTTCAAGATGCAAAACTACCAGTAGCATCATAACTGAGTATCACAGCAGCTACTTCCCAGTCAAGTATTTCACAAAATTTGTAACAGTGCAGACACAAAGGACTGATAACACAACTTGATAATCTGTATATAAAATAAATCAGGTTTATAATAAACATATGTAAAAGATTTGTTCTGTCCCTGAATGTTGTAGAAAGGTAACTGCAGTTCACACTATTTATTTCCCTGGGTTCTTATTCTTAACATCTCATGTTGTGTTTTGCTTATCCCACTGCACTAGGAACAGCAACGCTGAAGGCAACAGGATGCCTCAGAATTGAAGAGCATATGTTGCCCTCTCCTGTAGTGTAATACCTGCTTCTTGTGTAATCTTGACATGTAGAATGAGTTCACAATATAGCTTGTAGATGCTGGCTTTGGGTGACTTAAAATGCTGAAAAATGAGATGAGCGAAATTTTCTCTGTAAAATATGTTTTCATGCATTGGAATGGGCTTCCCAGGGAAGTGGTGGAATCACTGTCCCTGGAAGTGTTAAAACACTGTGTAGATGAGGTCCTTAGTGACATGGTTTAGTGGTGGACTTGGCAGTCATGGTGTAATAGTTGGACCTGATGATCTTAAAGACCTTTTCCAACCTAGTTGTTTCTGTGATTCTGTTTCATATACTTAGTATTTTCCATTTTTTACATATGTATCTGATTGTCTTCTGCATAATTTTTCAGTTACTGTAAGTTCAAGTTGATTGAATGCTTCTGTTAGTACCAGTTATTTTCAGTTCTTTATAACTTTCTCAAAACTTCAGTTTTCGACAAAAATTCATTTTCTTTTTAAAACTTCATAAAGTAACACTGGCAATAAGCATGGGGTAGAGATTGAATATTTTCTGCTAAAATTTTTCTGGAGTTGTTTTCTGAGATGTTTATTACCTCACCATTCTATAATGCAATAGGAAATTCATGAGCAAGGTGGTTAGTAAGGCTGTAGGCATGCTTTCTGTCAT
Source organism: Psilopsiagon aurifrons (assembly GCA_025447955.1). Classification (NCBI taxonomy): domain Eukaryota; kingdom Metazoa; phylum Chordata; class Aves; order Psittaciformes; family Psittacidae; genus Psilopsiagon; species Psilopsiagon aurifrons. Next base: position 16,982 of record JAOEHY010010560.1, on the reverse strand, counting down.
CTTGGTGAAAACTGCACTTCATGCTTGGTTCTATTGATGATTGAAAGAGTAACACCTCCAGTTTTCACTGTGACTATTCACATTTGTTTTATTGCAGTGCTTCATAGAAGCAGGCTGAAAAAATGTCCTTGGCAGTTCTTACGTATGCTTTACAAAAGGGAAGTAGCCATCAGGTTTTGCATAAGTTTCACCTGCCTGCTCTGGGCTATAAGTTATTGTAGTCATGTAAGAATTTGAACTTTCCTATGTGGCAGTACACAAAGTGTATTCTAGCAGTATTTCTGTATAAGTAAGTAGAGGTTTTCACGGAAATACTGTGTCATTACCGGACAACTTTGTTTTTCATATGATCCTGTGATGTGTGAGTATGCTCACATAAAGCATATGCATCCTATGCTTTGCCATCTCTAAGGTGAAAGAGAATAATATCTTTTGCAAACAGTCACAGAATGATAAAAGTGAGGAAGACATTTTTGCTGATAATCATAAATGCGTGGTGGCCAAGCTCACACAGAAAATGCAGAACAGGAAAACAGCCTAGATCTAGGAGTGAGAAGAATGTAACACCTTTTGTTAACAGGAAACAATATGCCAATGCATCTTGTTATGATTGGGTATATCATTCAAAGGATATGCTGTTTTCCCAGTTTTTTGGGATGCTGATAAGGACCATTCTGATGAAGATATGACCTAGCTTCCCTTAATTTAGCCAATGTTGTTCTTAATGTGTAGAAGCAGACAACTCAATCATAGCCTGCACTGCTACCCAGAGTTCTCTTTGCATATTTACTGTTTCTACAAAGCTTAATCTTTCTCCATATCCTTCCAAGTTTCTTTTTGGATCCAAAAGTCCTTTACATGCTATTAATAAAAAAAGCAAAATGGCACAAATGAAAAGAGCACCTCTTATATGCAACTTGCAAGCTTTCAAGTCAGTTGACTTGAGGTAAATTGAACATTTAAATCGTGTCAAATGTTAACACATTTATGAATGATAATTATTGTAAGCTCTATTTAAAGGGTTCTGTCCTTTAGAATACTTTAGGAGTTTTTAGACTTACTTCCTAGGAAGACAAAGGTTATGGCCACATGACCTATTAATTAATTTCTGAAGCACTTTTTACTCTGTTAGCCAGCTGTAGCTTATGATAGGACCTCTGCTAGATATTGGAGAATGCTGGGAATCACCTATTATCATGTCATAAGACTTTGGAAAGCAGGTTTTAGTGGCTGTGCTGCTCAGAAAACCGTTAGCTTTCTGTAATAGGTCTTCGAAGCATGTTATGTGAAGGAGTAAAATAGCTCATTACTTAGAAAGTTGAAGTAGAGAAGTAGGTTCACTTCTTTTACAGTTCATACAATTTATAAGTGCTATGGACTCGGTATCAGTATGAGTTTATAAAAACAAATTTACAGTGTGTCTGTGTACATCCTCTTCTGCCTCCAGCCCCTGTGTGTTAGTTCCGCTACAGCTATTTGTATTTCCTTCAGTTAGTTGAAGAAATCATTGAGACAGTATAGTACAGTCTGTAGATTAATGATTCTTCATAACTTCATCATCTGTGTTGCTTTGAGGAACCTTCTGAGAAATACGAAAACATTGAGTGATTGATGACTCATAAATTGTACTAACTTGGTATTGAATTATATTCTAAATCCTAAACAGAATGGGGAATGCCTCACCAGCCCCCACACCCACCTCCAGATCAGCAGTGGATGACTCCAACCCCAGGTCAAATGGAAATTGTTCCTCCGTCCGAAGACAGCAACAGTCAGGACAGTGGGGAATTTGCTTCCGACAACAGGCATATGTTTAACCAGAACAATCACAACTTTGGGGGACCTCCCGATAACTTTGCAATGGGGCCAGTGAACCAGTTTGACTATCAGGTGAAACATATTTGTTGCTTTAATATTGTAGGCGCGCCAGGTCTCTTCCGTGGATGTGTTCCTCTAATATCATCTAGCGGCGACTTTCATTCTTCAGTTCTACAAACATCTGCAGAATCTGTTATCTGCTAAGATACATTTTTACCAAATACTTTGCAGAAGAGACTTTAGTTTTCAGTTCTGTTCTGAAGCAAAAGGGTTTTTTTTTTCCTATACTAGTAATGAGAAATGGCTGTTGTCTGCAATATTAAAACGCATCATCATGTTCCAGTGTAGAAATTAATATTACGTAGTTTTGTGGGTAAAAAAAAAAAAACACAAAAAAAACCAAGCCAGAGGAGGAAGAGGAAAAAAAAAAGTAATCTCGGAAATGCATACTTAAAACCACTAGATAACGTACCATAGGGAACAGTCCTATATCTGCAGGGAGATAGACTGGATGATCCATTGAGCCTCTCCATCTCTATCTACTGTGATTCTTTGAATAAAAAATGGTATTTCTAAACAATCCATATACACTTTTTTTCTTCATTCTGGCATATAAATTGCACAGCATAATAAATCTGTAGGTGGTTTTAGCACTCATAATGGCAGGAGGCATTGCACAAATCTTTAAATACAAAGTTTTTTGATCTTCTCCCTGTTTTCAGTATTTTTCTTCCAAAAACTTTGATATAAATGACCAGCTGTACCTGTTAAAACACCTACCTCCTGTTCATAAATAAACCTAAGTGAAGATGGGTAGAAATGAGTGTTTATCTTCTGGCCTACTTTTTTCTATTATTAAATTCTCTTTCTCAGCAGTATTGTTAGGAAGTGAACCAGCAATTTTCAAATACACTAGTTTATTATAATTTGCTTTGTTTACTATTGTGGGATCAACTCTTAAAATTAATTTTTCTAAATTCTACAGAAAACTTGTTTTGCAGTGAATAACAGAAGGATACTTGAGCTGAAATTGTAGTGGAAGAGTGTTTTTAGCACTAGTGACTTAAATACACAGTACAATATAATAAAAACAGATTTGATATTGTAACTCTCTTCCTAAACACTCTCCTCTTAAATAGTTTAATTAGGCATTTCTGGGCAGAAAATACTAAAGCACTCCCATCCCCCCATCTTTGCTTCAAGACTTGTGACTTTTGTATTGTATACAGCTTCCTCAGTACCAAGAGTCTCTACTAAACTTGCGTATTGATGCAGTTAATATTCTAATCAGCTATATTAGTAACAGCTGTGAAAGATTTCTGGAAAGTGCACAGTGCAAAACACTTTTGCAATAAAAACTTGAACTTTCCATTTTTGTCCTCATGTTGTAGCTACAAGGAAAGACTGCTCCCATAGCTAGACCTTTTAATTTTGTATACTCTTCATTTAACTGCATGCTCTGATGTTAAGCTGGTAAGGAACTGCTGGAGATAGGTGGTGGTTGTCAGGCTTAATGTTTAGCACAATATGAAAGGAGACTGGTTGAAGCCTTTTCAGCTTTGTTAGGATCCCTGCTTAAATCTAAGTTGGCTCATTAAATATTTAAGGAAAACTTGTTTCTTGGGGACCACAGAAAGAGATTGAGAGTGCTCAGTAGCCTAGAAATCGTGGATTTCTACTTGCATGGACTTGCGCACATGCTGTATTTAGTGTTACCATGTGAAGGAAAATAAACTGCATTACTCTTTCAGCATGGGGCTGCTTTTGGTCCACCTCAAGGTGGCTTTCACCCACCTTATTGGCAGCCAGGACCACCAGGGCCACCAGGTCCACCAGCACCTTCTGCACCTCCTCAAAATCGAAGGGAAAGACCCTCATTCAGAGACCGACAGCGTTCACCTATCACGATGCCTGTGAAGCAGGAGCCTCCACAGATTGGTACATGTTAACCACTCCTTGATAAAAAAACATAAAAAATTGAAGACTTTTTTTTTCTTCACACAAACACATATATGTATATAAATATATATATATAAAGTAAAAAAGAAGGGAAAGGCAAAGCTATTGTAAATGCTTTTTTTTTTTTCCTTCCCACAATCAGATGTGTGGCATTTTTAGATTGGGGTGAAGGGTTCATTTCTTTGGGTTTGCTTGGTTTGGTTGAGTTTTTTTCTTCTTTTGGGGGGAAGGGTTTGTTCATCTTACAGAACTGTAAACCTTGTTTATGCAGATGCTGTGAAGCGTAGAACTCTGCCTGCCTGGATTCGTGAGGGCCTGGAAAAGATGGAACGAGAAAAACAGAAAAAGTTGGAAAAAGAGAGGATGGAGCAGCAACGTTCACAGTTGTCTAAAAAAGAAAAAAAGGAAAGTGAGGAGGCTGGAGAAGGGGATGGCCCACGGCTACCTCAGAAAAGTAAATTTGTAAGTAGAAGTGTTTGCTTTTTGCTCAGGTGTATGTTTCCTGAAAGGTATCAACTTCCTGGTCTCCTCAAAAGAAAGACTCTGTATTCCTGGTTCTCTTCAATTCTGTTGCTTAAAACTAAGCTTAAGCTGCTGCTTTGTAGATAATTGGTGTTTTGGAGTTGCTATGTATGAAAGGTAAAAGTATACCATTGGATCTGTGTAGCAAGGAAGCAAGGATGAAATTGGGCTTTTTTTCTTTTCTGTATTTTGGGAACATGTGTGGTCTTTGAAGCAGCTTAACAAATTCAGATACCTGTGTTTGCTGAACTGAGCCCATTTAGGAAACCTTATGTTCCGTTCACTTTAGCAGTTATCTCAATTGTTTGCAGTTCTAAGTACCTCTCTGTCAGTGAACTGACAACTATGTATTTTGTTATCTCCTGTGGGTAGAGAGGTGCCCGACTGCGTGTTTATTGGGAGGGGAGAGGTAGAGTTTTATGACAACTGTAATGCAGACTTCAGTACAAAGTAAATCACGTTGATTATCGTCAATAGCCACTAATGAGTTTGGCATCTTAAGTTTTCCCTGAAATGTATGATGCTGTTCTTGTAGGACAGTGATGAGGAAGATGAAGATGCTGAAAACACAGAAGCTGTAAGCGTTGGGAAGACCAGCAGGAGTCCATCCCCAGCTCCTCAAGAGGAGCAAAGTGAACCAGAAATGACAGAAGAAGAAAAGGAGTATCAAATGGTATTAATAATGTAGTTCTCACTTGAGTGTTTCTGTCTGTTTGCTCCTATTTTCCAGGTGTAGCAAAGTAAAACACTTTTTCTCTGCCTGATGCTGTCCATAGAGGTATAGCACACATCATATCGTAAAGCAGAGTTATAGTTGCATGTCTCTATATTTCTTTCTTTTTCATATATACAAGGATATAGGTTATATAATTTATATTTCGCACAACAGTGAAATAATGTAATGACTCTGATCTTTACACACTGATCATTATTAGTTCTGTGGTTTTGCTTAGTTTGTCAAATTCCTGAAAACTTTTGATGATTAAGTGTATGTGTCTGAAATCTATGCTTAACCTCAATCCCTGTGAAAGGGAGTTCTAAAAATGTATTCTTGCAAGGAAGTCCTAGATGAGCAATAATTTTGCTATGTCACCAGGAACTTGGAAACTTCGTATTTTCAAATCAAAGTTGCTAATTGTACAACTGAAACCTTGTTAATTGAAAGCCCCGTATTTTTGCAAAGCACATGGCCAGCCTAAGCAGCTTGGAGAACTAGCTACCAACATGTTCAGTTTTTTGTAGGAAATATGTCATAATAAAATCCTGTATGAGTTACCTCTGATGATTTTTGCAAGATTGGGGTCAGTGGAACAGTGTACCAGACATAAATGTGCTCTTTATTCTGTTTTGAACGATAAATGGGATCAGTCCAAGTACATTTCTGATTTACATACTCATTCATCGTATCATTTTTGACATTAGGAATCAGTGGTGCCTAATACACATGGATACAGTTCACAGTCAAAATACAAACTGTTCTAAAAGTTTTGAAGTCAGGTCAAATTTAAACAGTTTCAGACCTATGTTTTTAAATCAGATGTTTCGAAAAGTCATAAAACAACATGTAGGAGAGTATTTTAACTGCCATCAAAAGAAGGAAAGCTCTATGGATATAATTCGAACATAGTATTTATTCAAGATGTTTTGGCCTTTAATTGTAAATATAATTTACTTCAGATGATGCTGACGAAAATGCTGCTGACAGAGATTCTCTTAGATGTCACAAACGAAGAAATTTATTACGTGGCCAAAGATGTTCACCGTAAAGCAACTAAAGGTATGCCAGCTCCTTTTGGGTTTTTTGTTAGTTTCTTCAGTGAATATTCTATATTTGCATGTCTCTAGAACGTTTAACCTCCATAGTTATTCCCCAAGAACAATTCTAGTATAATGCATCCAACTTGGTAGAGTCCAAATCCAGTTATCATGTACTGTCATCCTGTGCAGTGTATTGTGAGTTACTTCAGTTACTCCATTTCTTTCATACAATTCATTTTAGATAAAATGGTACCTGTGTGTCAATGGCTCTTGAGTTGTAGCTGTTTCTTAATGCTATCATCTTTATCTCAAGTTCTTAGCTGTTCAGAAGTGAAAAGAGACAAGCCTTGAGTTCTCAATTAGTAATTAATTTCCTTTTACTATTAACACATATTGTACTTGCATAAGATTTCTTTAACATAACTGAGTAATCTGAACATGTAACTACTGAAACTTGAAAATGATGTACAGATGCTGTAACTTGGAAAGTGATTTTTGAGTACATATTTGTGTCTTTTTTTCTGTCACTGTTAATTTGCAGTTAAATTCTAAATCTTCGTGGTCAGAAAATCTAGAAGTGGTTTTAAATGGATGATGCATTTTTAATGTTTCTTCTCTCCCTCCAAAGAACAGCAATAGTAGTAGATTTAACAATACCATAGACTCATGACTATGAAATCGTGGCTATTTGTGTTAACATGTTGTTCCTGTTGTTGATGTGATACAAAGCTCCTGCAAAACAGCTGGCACAGTCCAGTGCACTGGCTTCCCTCACTGGACTCGGTAAGTATGTTCCTTATTTTTGAGAGGGCTTAAAGGGGGAGTTTCACTCTTGCCTTGCATTTCTAGAATTGCATTTTGAAACTAAATTTTCATTGCCCAGGAGTGTGGGTCACTTTCTGATAACTTTATCAGCACTTTTGTTTGTTCCACAGGTGATCCTAATGATATAAGTGGGATGTTTTTTGGAGTAAAGGACTAGTCAGTGTGAGTTAGTGTGTGAGAATCTTGCCCTAATTTTGAAAATACATAAAAACTTCAGATAAATTTACTTTTCAAAGTATGATTGTTTCAGAAGCATACTGCAGTCTTCAGAGAGGAATACTGTTTGTATTTCTTTCCTATTTTGATCCACCCAAGCAGGAAGGGAAAGCGGATAGATTAATATGAGAGTCTAGAAAGAAAAATATTTTTTATCTTTGGTATTATTATTTTACCTAAAAGCTACATAAGCACAGAGGCTCCCATATCGTGTTACCAGAAACAACATAGGAAAAATCCCAGCTTGAGAAACAATGACAAAAGATCTTTCTCAATATGCTTTTTATCATCTGAGACTTATCAGTGTCAGTGAACAGTTATGTATTTGTAACTTGGAATTCTGGTTAATTAGGTTGAATGCTATCACAATTATCTACTTTTTAAAACTAAGCCATAAAGATCATAAGAACCTCAGCCTGTAAAAAAGTAAAATATCTCCATGTCAGTTGTTTAAATTGACTTTATCTTTCTTATCAGTCCAGTAATTATTAATATCTCTAGGGGAGAAGAAAGTCCATTTCTGTTCCATCTCCATACCTGTCAAAGTGCAGTGTTTTCTAAATCAATATAGGAAAATTGAAATGGCATTCAGAATTTCTGTAGCCTTGGACTACGGAAGCGGCTGAAGTAATTTCAGAGGTGTCTTCTGGGAAAGGTCCCAGGCATTTTCTATCCGGTTGCTGATACAGAGGCAGGCACTGTTACAATCTTCGCAGAGAGCTTTTTTGCTCTTCCATGCAATGGAAAAAGTACCATGATCACAGTGGTTGCCTGCTGAAAATAGACATTCCAGAAGAAGTAGAACCAGACAGTGAGCATCAATGCAGATAATGGGGGCCTTGATCACACCAGTCAAACACCATTGGCGCTTACCAGAATAAAGTGACTTCATCAGAGAAGAGGAAGTGAAGGAAGGGCAATGTTACTCTCCTCTTTGCCCCACAGAAATATTAGGAACAAAGCTTAATCTTTCCTCGTGATAGACTGGACTTTATGCACGCAGGTGGACTGGGTGGTTATGGATCAGGAGACAGTGAAGATGAGAGGAGTGACAGAGGCTCTGAATCATCTGATACTGATGATGAGGAATTACGGCACAGAATCAGGCAAAAACAGGAAGCATTCTGGAGAAAAGAGAGAGAGCAGCAACTACTACTGGAAAAACAGCTAGAAGGTAAGTCATATAATGTCTTCTTACATATATTGTTTACATATACCATTACTTACATACACATATGGTTCATACACTGCTGTATATAGAGTTTACTACTTAGAGAAAATGCATTTTAAGCCAAAAAAATATCAAAACAAATTTAGAAATATGTTCTTTAAAAAGTTTTCACAAAAAATATGTTTGAGCTACTTGATCAAAATGGGGTTTGCTGCTTTTATTTATAGTAAGAAAAATATCCATATAGTGTTTTCAGTAAAATATTCTTCAGAGTTAAGGCATGGTGCACATCTGTATGCTAGAGATATTGTACTATATAAATACTAGTATTGCTTTATAAAAGTTCATGTGTGTGTATAATGTATTTTTTAAAAATTATGAGTATCTCAGTTGTGACTGGACTGAAAATTTCACCTTTCTACACCCGACTGCAGTTTGTATAAACTTGATTCTTTAAAGTTGTATATACTTTTTAATATAAAGGCATATTTTGCATCATCCAAGAAACATGCATTTCTGTTACATAATGTTGAGCAGTGCTCCGTTCAGAACATACAGTGGTAGGCTGCAGCTTTTTCAAACTCGCTGTTCTCAGTTGTAGTGAAGGTTTGTTTCCATATGTTGGTTCTTCATAACTGGGTTTTTATACCTAATACTGGAGAAAGATAACTGAACCCAGTCAGTTCACACTTAGCCTCTGGTAAGGTGTCTGGCTTGATTTTAAAATACAAACCAAAACTAAATCTCTAATTTAATTCTTCTTCTCCATGCAAGGTAAGGTTTGTCATTTTGTGCCAATAATGTAGGTCAAAAGGGAATCACAGTCACCTTGCACTGCTGAAGGGCAGCGTAGATCAACACAGAAATACAGTGTGCCGAAGTCATGAGCTAAGTTCATAAGCTGCAGAACAAACAAAGTGCTATTACAATAGCATACTTTTTTCTTATTTCAAGATGGACGACTTCCTCTTTTTACTTTCTATTTTAAAGGCCTAGAAATAAGACATATGGATCTCTTAATAAAAAGCTGAACTAGTTAAACTTTTGGGTTCCTTAATATTCTTGTCTCTCTGAGTATTTTAAGATGTATGCATAATAGGATAGCTTTCTATGGAGAGTGCCTGAGTGGTGGCCTATGACTGCTGTATTCCTAGTGCAGGAAGCCGCATGTCAGTTTGGGGACATCTCCATTGGGCTATTTACAGAAATGTAACTCTGGAGTAAAGAAGCTGACTGTATACATCCAGAATACCAAAGAATACTAAATTCAGGGTCTCACAGTAGTGGTGCTTAGGAAAGGCAGAATAGTTCTACTATGCAGTACAACACAGCATCTTCTAGCATAGTCCGGCTTCTGCCTTTATCACCTAATAACTCAAGGAGCAGGTAGAATTTTTTTTGTGGGTTAGATTTGACTCTCAGTTGCCACTAAGATCACTGGGTTTACAGATGCAGTTTTATTCCATAAGTTAATTCAGGAACTGGTAGCCCACATCAAAAGGCCAGGCTTGAGGGTTTTTTTTGGCTAAAAATGTATGTCAGTTTTTTTTTTCTTGGGTTCAGTTTAAAACGGGAAGAAGAGAGAAACCCTGGCCAGTGATGCAAAGGACCCTGGGTTGAATAGAAAGAAGTAAAACTTTTTTTTTAAAGTTGGAAATCTCTGGAAAATGCTCTGAGAGTCTGAATTTCTTTACTTTGCCCTGTGAAGATCTTGGCCTGGTATTTGTTATGTTACTTTCAAGAAATGTATTTGCAGTTCTTCTGTTGTCTTCTTACCATGCGTTGCTGACTACCAAGCGTACATATAATCCAAGCTGACTAATTTTTTGTTTCATAAGAGCTTCACAATCTGTTTGCATTAAATACTGTGGTCTTAACTTTTGAGCTAAATCTTAAGCAGAGAATTATCTACAAGTCTCTCTTTTATACTGTTCTTCCCTTTCTTGGAATTCATTGGCTATAAAACCTATAAAAACAAGGAAAAATTTGAATTGCTGGTACTTGTTAGCATTTAGGACTAATCTAAGTCATCTTATGCTCTAAACCCAGTGTTTTCTTTTAAAAAACAACCATGTCACTACAGCACAAGGTATTCCTCTAAGGCTTTTTGTGGTTCTACAGAACATGCAGGTACAGCCAGTGTTTTGATGTTGAGAGCCTGCCTATGCACTCTGTGGGAAACGCAGCTTCTTCAGACCAGCCAATGATTACTTGAACCCAGATAAGTGGGTCTGGAAGGAAGGCAGGAAGTGTAGGTACTGCTAGAGGAGTGTTGTAGGAAGGAGAAGTAAAGAATTAGAAAGTTGCAGGATGAAAAAGTATGTCTGTATAGATGAGCTTGGGAGTTCTGGTGCTCCAGGGTATTTGTTAGAGAACTCTGTCTTCAGCCACAGAAACATGAAATTAACATCAAGGACTTCTAAAAGTGGGGTGTGCACTTTTTCTAAACCAGGACTGCAACTCTTTTGGAGTTACAAAAAAAGAAAACAACAAGTGTTTTGGTGGGTAGTTGGCATGATGGCAGACAGTGTATTTATTATAAGTATTTTGAAAGGTGCTTGGAAACCTGGTTTTGCCAAAAGTAGTGGTATGGAATTTATTGTCATTTCATCCCAGATTAATTACATTTTTCTTTTGCATGCTTTTTTTTTTTCTCCCCAGAAGAAAAGCTACAAAGTGAAAAAGTTTCAAAAGAGATGAATGAATTTATCAACAAAGATCAAAATAGTAACTCAGCATCACAGGAGGCAAAAGAAATTGAAGCAGATATGGTTCATGAAAAGAAAAGATCTCCAAATGCAATTGCACCTGATACAGAGCTTAAAAAAGAGGGTAAAGAGAGGACAGGAAGGAGCAGGTCAGGAAGCTCTAGCAGTGGTAGCAGTAGCAGCAATAGCAGAAGCAGTAGCAGCAGCAGCACTGTATCTAGTTCATCCTATAGCACTAGCTCAGGTAGTAGTCGCAGCTCTTCACGTTCTTCCTCTCCTAAAAGGAAGAAGAGGCACAGCCGCAGCAGGACACCTTCACATAAAGTTAGACGCAGCAGAAGCAGGAGTTACACCCACAGAAACAGGAGAGAGAGAAGTAGGAGCAGGGAGAAAATAAGGGAAAGGAGAAGATGCAGTAGAAATCACAGTGCTGAAAGAGGGGAGAGGCGAAGAAATCGGAGTCCTTCAAGAGAGAGAAGCTGGGATAGACGTAGTAGCCGTTCCAGAGACAGGCGAGCTAACCGTGCGAGCCGCAGCAGAAGCAGGGATAGGCGTAAAGCTGAAGACCAGCGTAGAAGCCCTCCTGGAAATAGACACAAACATAAAAGTGAGGGTAAAGACCAAGAAAGGAAGAAGGAGCAGGGTGGAGCTGTAGATAAGGACAGAAAAAAGAACAGAGAAAGGGAGAAAGATCAGGAAAAAAGGAAAGACAGGTCTAAAAAGGAGGAAAAAGAAAGTAAGGCCGTCAATCATGACGACAGTAGATTAAAGAGAAAAAGGGACAGTGAAAGAACTTTCACTCGCGGTGATTCCATATGTGTGAAAATAATAAGACAGGATTCTAGGCAAGAATGCAAAAGAATTACTACCAAAGATAGCAAAAAACGGTCAGGCTCCGAATCTAGTGCAAGGAGTAGTTCTGAATCACCAGGAAGCAGCAAAGAAAAGAAGGCTAAGAAATCGAAGCATATTCGGTCATGCTCCATGGAGAAATCTCAAAGGTCTGGTAAGAAGGCAAGCCGCAAACACAAGTCTAAGTCACGATCAAGGTAGTATACTTTTTAAGTATTTTGTCTGACTTTTTACTTTTATTTTTTGATATTCGTCTTCATGTGTACGGCATATGAACTTTTTTAATAAAGTATGGTATTTGTTAATTTTTTTGTCTTAGGCAAAAGTAACTTTGGAAAAATCTTTTAAAACTGTTAATAGCTAAAGCCTAAAGTGTGTGTGGGTTTGGGGGTCTTTTATTTTTTCCAATTAACTTTCCTCCCCTTTTCCTTCTATTTTTCAGATCAACGACTCCTCTTCGTCGTAAACGCTGAGGAATTTATGGCACCAGTGCTATGATGTTTAAAAATTCCATGAGTTATAAAGGCTTGTCTCATTATAGAGGCACATTGTGGCTATGTAGGTGAAACCAGAATCCTTTTTTTATCTGTAAATAGGTGTATTTTTTTCCAAATGCTGCTCAGAATTAAATACCTAATAGGATTTCTTTGCATTACTTTTTTTTTTTCCCCAAGAACGGTAGTGCTTATTAAGAATATAAACCAGGCCATTCTCTTTCAGCTGTAATGTTCTTAAAATTACTATTGAATGTACTGTGATGTCAATAAAGCTCTTTAGTTCATTTTTTTTGTTTAAAATTCTTGCACCTGAATTTTGTGTTAAATTGTAGCAGGTACTTTTTTTTAAGGAGAAAAAAAACCAAGCAAAGAAAAAGGCAGCTTTTTTGGTATAACAATTTTTAAAGTACTTGAAAAAGATTTTAACGTAAACCACTTGTCAGAATATGTAATCCATGGACACAGTGAAATTAATCTATTGGGGGGGTGGAAGAGCAAAGCAAAAACATTTTTTCTTTAGATCTGTGTAACTGATTTTTAATAACCTCTTTATTTGGACTGGCAAGTAATATATGCTGTGTGTGTAAAATGTGGGTCACTGTAATACAAGATATACTGAAACAGGCTGAACCCCACTAGGAATATGTGCAACTAACTGATGTTGTGTGACATTGTTAAGCTCTGGAACTATATTCCTCACCCAGTTTTCAGAGAGGACTTTCTGGATGTCCAGGGCTATTACAGGAACAAGACTCTATTTTAAGATATTTTTATGGAATATATTTATAAATGGCACTCAGTACACAGGAGAAAACTGTCAGTAGGTTAACTTTACAATTTGGCACATGCATTAAATGTAAACATTCAAGCTGCTTATTTTTGTTAGTGTTACAAGAACTGTGATTCCTGTAAAAGCTAATACAGTGATGAGACAGCAACGTAACTTAATTTTGGTCTTAACATCACCATAAACTGAAAAAGGTCACTGATTTTACCTCCTTCTTCAGGAAATTAACTGCTGCTGTTAGTAACAGGACTGTGAAATAATACTAATTAACAAAAAAAACACACTACATAACTCCTCGGCCAGTTCCTTGTTAACAAGGAACATTAGTACAGGAAAAGATTGGGGATCTGTGCCTAGAAGGTCTGGTTATGATATCAACTGTGAGAAAGACAACAGGCTTAACATCAAAGTAAGATCTCTTTGATGGCTGTATCTTCTGAGAAAAAACCCAGTAGTATGGGCAAGTTGCGGAGCATGTCTTCACAAGCAGTTTAATAAATTAAACTAAAGCTAGAACTCAGCTATGCAGCATTTTTGCCAGTGTAATTTTTTTGTAAGTTAGAAGTAAACTGCTTCAGTGCAAAGAATCACATTTTAAATACGTTTTAATTAAGCAAGTTAATGGCTGGTGAATACATGATGCATGTTTATCAAAACACTGTTACAGATAAATAATGAGTTAATTGGTTATAAATAACATACTTCCCCCACCCAATTAAGTCGTTTTACATAGCATATGCACTCATACCTGTTAGCAAAATAAGGCACAATTTGCAGCACACGACTTTTAATTGCATTGGTGTGGCTATGGATAATGATGTATTAATCCAGGTACATGATTTGCTCTTGGTAAAAGGGAGACTTTTATGAGAAGTAGGTGGCATAACAGATGTCTCGGAAGGATGTCTCTTGAGAGCAGGAATTAAGTTTAAGAAAAGCTATTGAGGAATACAGTTTCTATGATGCATTGAATTTGATTTTCAGTTCAGATTTTATATTCTCTGTCTAATAATAAAAAAGATTGTGTATGAAAAGCTTTATATACTCTGCCAACAACTGGAATTCTGTCACTTCCTGTAAATATGAGAATTATTTTTTGACACAAATGCACTTATATGGGTAGTGACTGTATGCCAATAAAAAGAGCATACGATCTCTGTATTTAACTGTTTCAGAAATCTTACTAAACAGCATATTCAGCACACAAGTAATTAAAAGTACATCTGTGCTATGTCAGCTTCACCTACATTAGAATTCTTTGTGGATTAGTAACTCCCTTCTGTTTTTCAGTGGTAAAGCTAACATGACATCTAGTCTTTAATTCCACACATCTAAAGTGTTCTTAAATTAAAATGTGCAAATATTACACAATGGGACTGTATCTGAATTGTGCTGCTGCTCTGTTCTTTTACTTTTCTAAATAAACACTGCACAAACCATTTTGGTGCACTTCAGGAGAGCAGGGCATACAATTTTGAATGGCATGCAGCAGCATGACAGTTGGAGGCATTTCCCTTGAAAAAATGTTTTAATAAGTAAGGGATGGTGTGGAATTGAGTGAAAAATGGTTTCCATGCAAATTGTTTTGAAGATGAATACAGCAAAGCCTAAGGCGCCCATTGTGCCATCTATGAACAGGAACCGGCTGTGGCCATGGACAGGCCAGTTGGGTAAAATATTCCGACGTTAAAGATTGAGCAACTACATGCTTTTTGAAATATGGGATAATTTCTGGTTTGTGGGGGAAAATCTGTTGTCATTTGTGTCTTTGAGGAGAGACTTTATGTCCTGTGGGAGAGACTGGTGCCCAGGCTGCTGCTCTTAATTACAGTTACCTTAGAAGTCTGTGTTTAGTAACAGAAAAAAGGAATAGCTGCATCCAGTTTAAAACCAGCTTATCCTATTAAGTAAAATATTTGCCATTGTGGATGTATTTAATTGCTTGTTACTAAATTTTTAGAAGTCACAAATATAAAAGCAATGGCAACAGAAGGATTGGCTCTCTCCAGATTTTGCATTTGCTGTGCTAAATAAATGGCAAGTAATAAATTAATCTGCATAAATAATATGCAGAAGCACACTTGAAGGGTTAGTTTTGTGTCTTAAGGAGACTGTGTGTCTCAGTGTGAAGGATTTCTTTGAGCTCTCTTTTTTCCAGTAGCTCTGAGGTGTCATTAATGACTCCTAAGTTCACTGCGATGTGAACTTTGCTGGATGGGAGGTAGGTGCATAATGAAGCGGTGCACACACACACTGAACAGCTTTGCCACATGTTTATTTGGTGCCGAGACCAGGTCTTTGAGACCTTTCAGCAGTCCTTATTTAGCTTTAAGAAAAGTAAATCTGAACATTACCTAGTAGATGAATTGGACTGTATTTGCAGGAGACCTGCCAGCGGGCAGATTTCAGGCAGTGAGGGTTGGTGCACTGAGCAAGGTCAGTGAATAAAACACCGTGGCTTTGGATAGAGGGAGGAGGTTGTACTGCTCCAAACCTGCTGCTGGGTGGTTTGTGCAGGCGGTGCTTCTGCCTGTGCCTGCCAATGTCCGTCCCCTGCGGCTTGAGAGGGAACCCGGCTACTGCAGTCATCTGTGCTGAAAGCACAGGAGCGCTGCCAGCTCCTGCGTTCATGGCTTATCTCTGCCTTGCTCCGCACCCCTCCCTTCCTGACAGCTGGGGTTTTCGTGGGGCTTTCTCATGAGGCCTGTGGCTGAATAAAGTGTCAGAAAATGATTCTTTTTAAAAGCTGGCTGAATTCTTTACCATTTAAGCATGTTAAACTAGCTCATCATGTGGATCAGAAAAGGCCAAAGCCTCCCAAGGGGAGAGAGGAGGGGAAGAAGTGCTCCCTGTGTCTGTCAGCTCCAACAGTCACTCAAAGAGCCATGCAGATTCAAACCCTCAGCTGAACCTCTGTTCAGGGCCCTGGGCAGCCACGCCAGGGCAAAGGATGGGGAGGGGAAGGCAGTCTTGTTCCACCTGGGCCACAGCTAGGGCTTTGCCTGCGCACTGTGACAGGGCAGCCTCTGCAACAGGCAGGAGCACGGAGGGGGTTGTCTCAAGCCTGGCTGTGCTGGAGGCCCAAGAGCTCTGCTTCCAGACGTGGATAGGCAGTGCAGGCTGTCGGGAATTGCTCCTCCCCGTGTCTCCCCTCTCCCAGGAGTGAGGAGTCTCGTAACCCAGGCTTTCCCATGCAAGTCCAGTGTGTAATTTGGTGATAAAAGAGACTGAAAGCTAATTGCTGTCTCATGGAAACAAGCCTCTCCTAAAGGAGTGCTTCCTTGTTCCAGAATATGACAGGATCAGGTCCACAACCAGGAGTAAGGGGACATTATTTACATAAAACAACTTAGTTTTGAGTGGGGCGCCCAGGTGAGGCCCTGCTGACACAGGCCACAGAGCACCGCGGGTTGGCATGGGCTGGGTAAGAGGGGTGCCCCGCCGCTGCATCAGCAGTGGTACTGCACAACAGCACTTCACTGTTGTGAAAGGAAAGGTAAAAGCACTGTTTTCATCTGTCTTGTACCACATCTTCAACTGAAATATAGATATATGTACACACACATGCATAAATATGTATTAGCAAGCATGAATAAGTGCTTGTAATTGTCCAGCTTTTTGCTCTGCATTTCATAAAATATTAATGTGGTAATAAATAATCATCTCTAAACAGATTTGGTAACGCATTCTGACCGGCGGCAGTGCCTCACAACACCTAAGGCCGCAGCAGGGGCTTCCCGGGGCGGCAGCCGGACACCACCACGGTCAAGTGCTGCACTGCCGGGCTGCGACGGCCGACGGCAGCGCCGGGCCGGGCGCCACGCCGGGCGGAACCAACGTTCCCGGCGCCTGGCCCGGCAGGCAGCCGG
>JAOEHY010010559.1:0-23743 GCA_025447955.1 Psilopsiagon aurifrons | reverse complement strand
CGGGCAGCGCGCCGCTGGGCCGGAGCGAAGCGCGGCGCGCAGCGGAGCCCCTCCGCCTCGGCGCCCGCGGAACGCGGCTCCACGCAGAGCCATGCAACCCGGGCAGCGCCACAACACTCCCCGGGATATAAGCCGGCGCGCCATTGGCCGGCTCTCTGAGGGACGGGCGCGCCAGCCATTCGGTGGTGCCGTTACACCCGCGGCCCGCGAGGGAGCCGCTGGCGCACACACTCTCCGCACACACTCACACAAAGATCCTCGCTCTGCTCCTCGCAGTGTTAGGGGAGCCGGCAGCGGGGCAGGTAGCGGCGGCCGCCGGCCCCTGGAGCTGCAGGGAGCGCGGAGTCGTGCCGGTCACAGCGCCCGCAGCCGCTGTCCATTGGCCCCCGGAGAGGGCTGCGAGAGTAAAACTACGCCTGCCCGGGGCAGCGCCGCGGGGTAACGGCGGCTCCGGGGTGCGGGCTGCGGGCACGGCCCCGCTCGGGCTCGGCCCCTGCGGCCCCCCGCGCAGCCCCCCGGTAACTTGCTGTGTCGAGTTGGGCGGGTTTCATTCAGAGGCCGAGACAGGGCGAACGGAGAAGTTGAGTGAGGCAGCAGCGCATCCGCACAGCCCCTGCTCGAGGAGTAAACACGGGAAGCCAGCCCCGGGGGGTGCCGGGCAGCCGGGCTGAGGCCGGCGGTAGCTGTTTGGCCCGGCCGGGGGCTCCCAGGCAGTGTGGCAGTGCCCGGGGATGCGGCGGAGCACCGGGTGGTGCCTGCCGCCTTGGTAATGCTCGCCCAAACGTGGCGGAGAGGCCCTCACCGGCCCAGCACCGACAGCGCGTTCCGTGGGGGCAGCGGGCGCCCGCTTGGCAGGACCGGTGAAGTGTGAGGCTGGCATGGGCACCGCGCTCCGTGTCCTGGCCGGTGCTCTGCCCTGCACCTCGCGGACATCACCAGGCACACGGATGTGAAATTCAGCTGAGAATGTGTCACTCGCAAGCTGATACGGACAAAGCGACAGCGTGAGGCCGGCAGCTTTTGGGTGGCTGCGTGGCGATTGTGCTGACGGGTGATGGAAAAGCCCTGCGGAAACGTAGCTTGGCTTTTTGGGGAAATCTCCTTTCCCAAAGGAAAACACGACGTGAAAGCGTCCTGTGTGCGCTGACCCCCAACGTGCTAATGTTCGCAAGGGTTTGAATATATGCAACACGAAACCTGTATGTTATTTAAGGAGAAAACACATGGCATTTATGCTTACAGTTAGGAAGCATTCATTTTAGTGTGAGGCTGTCTCCAGATGGGACTCTGACTTCCAATCAGCAACTGACATTAAAACAAAAAAGGTCAGAAATGGTAATAGTTACAAAAGCAATGGAAACTGAAATGCACTCGTTTTTTTCCAATAAAATAAGCAATGTTTATGCTTCACAGCAGCTTTACATACCCAACACTCTTAGGATGTTGCAGAGGTTATGACATAGGTCCTCAGGCCTGAGCGTTCTTCCATTTCAGCATCTTCCCGTGGATTGCCTACTCTTCTTTCACACAAACACACATTTTTCTTTATGGCAGAGTTATGGAAACTGTAAAAGAATATTTCTTATGCCTGAATAAAATCGTGGGGCAAAGTACAAGCTGATCTGAGAAAATTCATACCCAAGTTTCTGAGAACTCATTTTGAAGTTGTCTGCGCATTATTTTGTTAAGACATGAGAAAAGTACTCTGAATGCCCCACCGTCTCGCTTCTTGTAAGCAGGGGTGTGTTAGTCAGTGCCTGGATGATGTAAACATAGCAGGATAATCATGTTCTGTAGTTAATGCATTCCACCTCATGTTTTCGTATTCAGGGCTAAGAAAGCAGAGCTGACCATCCGTCCACTGGAGTCACGTGCATGTCAGGTGTCACAGGTTGGGACACTGGCAAGGGAAGGCACACACAGATCTCATTAGTCACATACGAAAAGGTTGGCCTAATTTTTAGGCAGAGCTCCCTCCTATCGTTTCTAGATTGTGAAGTGCTTTGCAGTTGTAGGTAAGCAGCATCTTTTCAGAATGCATAAGCAGTTGCTGGTAAGAGTAAGAGGCCTGAGCCAGATAATTAAAACTTACATGGCACAGTTTCTGAGTTGTCAGTATCGTTGCCTTGTTTCTTAGATGCTTTTACCCATGTTAACAATGGCACACCATGGAGCCTCTCTTACCTCTTCATTGCTAAAATTCTGCCAAAATCGGTAATCCTGAGCAATATTGGTGATACACTTGATAGCAGACATGAAGTCGATTTTGAAGGATGCCTTGTTTTGTTGTTAACAGGACTTTAAGACACTTGACACCTTTACTGGCCATTTCAGAAAAGAGGTCAAGAAATTACATGCATCAGATTCCACGCAATGTAGTTGTCTGCAACTATATGTAGTGGGGTATACAGTGCTACCTGGAACAATCATGCTTTGTGTCCACCTTGTGCAGTTACATACGGCTCAGGAGTTGCAAGGCAGGCCACCTATTTGGCCTGTAGATGCAGAAGTATTTTGTCACCCTTTAAAAGAGATGGATAAGCTAAGCTATGCTGGCATGGTCAGAAAATAAAATGCTTGAGTTTCCACTGCCTTGGATTTATTGTGTCCATGGTGAAAGAGAGGGCTGTATTATTTTGGGCTACCAATCTGGGGCCTTCTGCAAACACTGAGGTCATGAGGGGGAGAGGACAATAAATATTTCTGAGTTTCCATTTCTCTATATGTGACTTTAGGCAAATTAATCTCTTTGCGTGCCCACTTGGAGGTATTTCTGGCTTTAGTCCGTCACTGTTATCAAGAGTTACAAGGTGCTACCCAGAGTCCATGAGGAATTTTTCGAGGGATGGTGAGTGCTGAACTGTTCAAAATTGCCTGCTCATTATTGGTAGCGTTAAAACTCTGCCCAGGTTGCATCTCCAGATGTTTCTGAAGAAATCCATATCATCAAGTGCCACTTTTCTGTTGCTTCTGTGTAATTGGCATTAGGTTTTAAAAGAAAGATGCCCCATCCCTACCTCGTGGGCTGTTCACTGCTGGACACAGCCAGCACTCCGCTGCAGTCAGTGCAGTTCAGCACAGATCAGGCAGTTCTCTCGGATGCACACACAGCAGGATTTGGGGCTTGTAAGTTGCATGTTCGTTGCGTTTGTTTGCGTTCATCCATGTTTGCCTGTTTTGTGGTCAGCTGATGTGGAGTATTGCCCTCCCAGCGCCTGTCCCCTCTAAATTAATCCATGACACAGCATAAAAGGCATAACTTGCCATGTGTCTGCGATCTGTCAAAAGGGAAATAAATATTTCCCTTCATTCAGTTGTTATTTAATAGTAAACCCAGGAAAAATAATAGCGTTGATATATAGTGATCAGGATTTGTTCTGTTCCCTTCCTTTGGGGCCTGCCGTGGAGCTCGCTAACGCTGGAGGTGGGCAGAGTGTGGTCCTTGATTACCATTGTCCTCCTCCTGCCCCGGGCAGGAGCTACCTGCTGCCTGCGGAACGGAGCTGACCACTGGTGGCTCTTCCGGGCTGAGATAGATGCATGCTTCCATGGCTATCCGAAATGTATGCAGATAATAAAAAGGAAGCTTGGACTAGCCAGCTGCAGCCTGAGCCTGCAGGCTCTGGATCCCTTTGAGCTGCTACCATGGCTGAGTACAAGTGACGGTTGTCATGTGAGCAGGGAAGGAAGGCCATAAGGCAACTCCGGGAGCATATGCTTTATCTGCGCTAAGCTTTACACACAGCCTGGGGAGAAGCATGGGGAAGAAAGGGTGAGGCAGACGAAGCCTTATGGAGCCTGTCCCACCTCTGTTGCTTTTTTCCCCGTGGCTTGTGCCCACCCACAGCCCATGGAATAGCGTGGCATCCTCCAGGTTAAAAAACACTGGAGCAGGACAATGCATTAGTGGGCTTATTTTCCTCCCCAATGCACTTGTATAACATGGTAACATTAATAGGAATTTATGTGCAAGCACTGAAGGGAGCAGGCATTTTATCGGAACTAAAGCTGCAGAATATCCACTTTAGAGTAGGAGCAGAGCCACAGGATCAGTGCAGTACAGCCATCATTCAAGAATCACGCTTTTAGGAAGTTACTGTTCCCACCTCAGACCTTTTTAGGAACACTTTCGGTTTCTTGAGAACTCAACAGAAGTTTGTAGAAGTCAAAGAAAGGGCCAAGTTGTTCTGCTGGTTTCTCTGTAGGAGCACACAGTTAAAGGTTGATTGCATTTCTTTGCCTCTATTTCTTATTCCTATTATTTCGGAGCATTAAAGCAATCAGGATATGTTCTTTATAATTTTGAGATGCTGCTTCTGAATGTTCTCTTTCTATGCTTGTGCATCTGTGTCCTGTTAACTCTTTTTGCTAGCTGAGCATTAAGAGCTACATCGCTTTAACAGGACCAGCCACTAAGAGCATTGGATCCTACAAGCAACCTCTTGCCTAAGCTGCTAGCAGTTTCATTTGACAAGTTAGAAGAGAGTAGGAAGGTGAAATGACTTGCCAGGAGTTGCACAGTATGGAAGCAACAAAGTTAGGAATCAAATCTGCGCTTCTAACTTGCCGTTCATTGCTCCATTCATTTCTATCCTTGTTGCTCTGACATTTCTCTTTCATAGCACTTCCCTTTTTCAGAGAAATATTACTACACCTTGAGGAGCTATTTACCATTTTTTCCTGTTTCAGAAGAATTGAGTAATAGATTAGCCAGAGCATCCAGACCCATTTGAGCCTATCACATCTGTAAAAACTGCTCCTGATTCTGAAAGACATTTAAATATATGTTAAACTAGTACATATGTTAACTGCTTAACGTAGTGTATGTGAAATACCCGTCTTCTATAATGAAGCAATTGTTTGCTAAGCTGTAAACTCAGATTTTCCTTGTCCTTATACAAGTATAGTGCATTACAAAAAGCATGTAGATCAGGTCAGACCCACTCACCTCAGGTTATGTAGCCCACTGAGTTAGTCTAGTGCAAGTAAATTGGTTTTCATAGCCAGCGACACACAAGAGAGGAGTGGGTCTGTCCTTCACATCCAGTAACTTAGGATTCCTCCAGACTTACTGACAAAGTCCCATTAAAAGCTGGGCCAAATGATACAAGCTTTCCCTCAACCCCACACTTTTAATTTTTACAGATACTGCTTTAACTCTCATGTAAAGTGCAATAATATTTAACTCTCATGTAAAGTGCAATAATATTTAACTGCTTTAAGCATAAAATGTAATTGGAACTCATTTTTCAGTTTTACATTGTTTGCCCCTTATTACATTTTAGTGCCAGCAAGTAGCTCTCTCCCTCCTCCGCCCAAGGGCCCCTTTTTCCTATCTCTGTTCCTGGTACTATTCAAACATTTATTTGTTTGTTTGCTTGTTTTCTGTTTTCCATAAATGTTCATGGTGCTTTAAAGAAACTACAACTCTGCTCCAGTGCCCTCCTCCAACCTTTAATATACCACCACAGACTTTAGAGATACCTCACAAACAGGTATTTATTCTGGCTAGAAGAACCAGAGCAATTGAGGAGCAGGAGTTTTTAGCCTAGGAAGCCCACTGCTTAACATAAGAGGATGTCACTGACCCTGTGCTTGACAAGTGGCAGGTCCCAGCAGTGACTCAGGTGAAAGAACAGCACCAATTAGGTCCAAGCATGAATTCTTACAGCTTGGTGGGTTTCTCAGGTGGATGTCTCATTGCCAACTGTCAAGCACATAGTTATGTCCTTTTTGAGACCGCAGCACACTTCTTTGGCTGCACAATGCTGCTACCATTTGTAAGGAAAACAAAGCAAGTGACCATTTGACCCTAGGTAACAACATCATGCATTAGTCACTGAACTACTCAAAGACATGGTATTTGACTCTTGTTATATCTAGGGAAATGGAAAGCACCACATACCTAATATTAGTGAATTCATTCGCGAGGGAGAGACATCGAAGAGGCAGAGATCAGAATTTTATTCCTTCAGGTAGTGATCATGCGGGGACACAGTGAAGGAGTTTTGGCTCAGCTCCTGAGGCAGGGAAGAAGCATCCAATCCAGTGGAACCCAGAGACAGGGAACTGCATCCTGCCTTCCTTCCTTGAAGAATTGCTTTTGGAATTAAAAATACCAGCTTTGAAGAATGAGCCACGGTGGGGAACAAAACTGGATGCATCTTGAGGCCTTCCAGGAGAAAAAAGAAAGAAAGGACGAAGGAAATAATTCATGTCTTGGACTAGTGCAACCCAACTATAAATATTCCTGCAGGACCAAGGCTGTGCACTGCTTCAGTGCATCCAGGTGAGAGGCCTCACGAGAGGAAATTAAATCAGAAGACTGCATTGTTTCTGTCCCACTGGATTAAAATGGACAAGAAGGTGAAATATAAGAAAGGCACTTCCTCCTGCTCCAACATGAGAACTGGTCCTTTTAAAATGATAGTGTGCCTTCCTGCATACCCTCTTCATGTGGCTTTTCCCTGGAGTCGCCAGTTCTCATGGCTTTCCCCAGTACCGGTGCTGTTGCAAGGAAGTATTTTACTCTGTAAAGTAGGCAAATTTCAGACTGCAGTCTCTCTGCCAGCCCTGCTTGGTTTAGCCCTCAAACAAACACCCATGGTGGGTGTGCGTTTCCCTTGTTCTGACTGTCTGCAGCTCTCACAGAAACGTTTGCTTGTGTTGAGATCTCTGCATCACTAAAATTTGCAGCCTTTTGCCACTTGCAGTTCTCCTTATACTTGTGGAAAAGGTAAGCGGTGGAGCTGATCCATGTTCTAACTTTATCAGCAATAAAAGCAGTTGGATAATACTGGGCTATTTCTTTCAAATGCTGAGATTTGTCAATTGATGGCTTGGAGGATTGTATTTCTGTAAGGGGAGGGAGGGGAGGTATAAGTGTATTTACATACAAAAGTTTAAGTTTTCAAATGCTTTCTAAATTAAATATTTTTGTGCTTCGATTAAAAGAGAAATCTTCAAAAGCACTCAGACCTGAAACATAGCAGTTTTAGCGCACTTTCCTGGCCTTCAGCTTCAGTTTGCATCAACATACGGGTTTGAAAAAGAACCATTCCATGTGAACACAAGTGATCTGTTGTCCCGTATTTTCCTTTTTTAACTTCCAGCAGTTTGAAAAATCGATGGTTTGCACAACCCTCTGCATTTCTTTATTTCAAATGGAAGTTGTGGAAGGCATGCAGAGATCTCTGGTGAGATTTATGGTCTGTGATGAACTGGGTGTTCATAAAGAAACCTTAAATCTGTGACTCTGCTGGAGTCCTACTGAGAAGAACTCAAGTCAGGCATGCTCAGCAGTGCTCAGATTAAGTTAATAGTTATTTTCCCTTCATTCTTAAATTTCCAGGCTGACTTTTTGCTTTCATTCCACTTTTCCTGCAAACATAAAATCCTTACTTGAAAAAGTACTAGGGCGCCTTACATCCTCACCTAGGTCCCAGCCAAGGGAAGGTTTGTGTACTCATCTGTTAACTTTGAGGGAACTCTTAATGCATGTAAGAGTAAGCCCATGCATGATCTTGGTCCTGCCGAGGAGACCTGCCTAGAAACAAGTAACTCTGGCTTTAAAGGGCTGTCGCTTCTCCATCTGCCTTGTGAAGCTGAAGCTTTGTGTTGAGACGCATTTCTTGCTCCAAAATTTTACAGTCAGGGGTGAAATCCTGACAGCATGAAAAGCAGTGATGGAGCTCTCCTGACTACAGGAAGATATTCTCCTGCTATCCTCAGTTTATAAATACTGATCTCTTATTTCACAATACAGATGGCAATGGCAAGACTGAAGACCTGGTCTGATACTTCTCATTTCACCAGTACTGCATCCCCAACTTTTGTTACTGGAAAGAACTGAGGGAATCAGTTGGTATAACCTCATTTGCTTATATAGCTTTTAATTTTATGAGTGGGTATGTGAAGTAGCAAAAGCCACACAGAAACTGCTCCTCACTGACCCATCTGCATCAAATTCAGCCTCCACATACTTCAATAAAAACAGAATACTCCTGGTGTTCATACTTTTGGGGTAAAAAGTAATTTTTATCTGAGCATGAAATGTTGTCTATGGTGCTGGGTAATGAGGGTGGAGCTAACGCTTCCTTTGGGAAAAAGCCATTCTGAGTGCTGATGAAACTCATTACGAGGTGGGGTAATGGCACTGGGCACGGAGCAGGGTTCACACATCAGTGCATCAGCTTTAGTGCAGGGAAAGCCACTGCACTCTCTCCCTCAGCTCCTCTTCTCTGCCTGCTGCTGCACCAGAGGCCCATTGCATTAAATATAAGTTATAAAAGCAGATGAGGAAGTAGACAAATTAACTTGGGCCCTCACCCTTCAAATATATGAAGGCAGTAGAATATGGCCCTATGGATTTGGGGAAATAGCTGGCAGATGCTGTGGTGGAACACGGGATACGTTAAGTGTCTCAAGCAGCTGAAGTGTCAGGTAATGGTAATAGCTCTCCGTGCTAATAGTAACAAGAGTGTGAACATGTATGTACTGGACTACAAAAAATCGCTGACACAAAAGGCATATAGCAGCCTTGCAGAGGGATTTGGCATTGGCTTTAGTGGGCTGTGAGGGAGCCTAAAGATCTCAAGAAGCCCTTGCAGGCTTGAGCCACTGAAAAGATAGAGAGAAGAGTGTGTGGTTTTACCTAAACTGCCTTCTGATCCAGTAGCAGCCAAGGTTCAGGACCAGAGTCCAGTCCTGTATCCATTCTTTTACTCAAGGTGCTAACATGTAGATTACTATAATCTACGAATCTAACGTGGCCAAACAGGAGAATAAACTGAATCTTCTCCAACCTGAAGTTAGAAACATACCTACAAAACTACACTTGTGGCCACCCTGTGAACCAGCTTAGGGATCCCCTAAAGCAAGTCAACATGACTGATTTCTAGTGCCCACATGGCTTTCTATTTTCTGACGTACTCTCAATGTTGCCATATACCTGAGTGAGATCAAACTGTCACGCACTCCTTTCTGTTCACACTCATGGTTTGGTCCTGCACCAGTGCAACTCCTCAGTCAGCTGAAAGCAGTTGGAAACAATTCTTTTAAATGTATTTCTAAGGCACTCTGTTCATGCACTGTTTAATGAAAAATCATGAAATAAAATGCTGACTAGTCTAAAAAAGTGAAGTCTCTCCCTGGCTGCCCTCACCAGCTGATACACACAGTTGGCGATGCTATGTAAACCCTTTCTAAGAATGGCTCGTGTACCGAAACCCCTTAGAGTTACTGGAAGGGATCACATTTCTGTCAGACAGCTCAGGGTGGTTCTCAAAGATCTGCTGTTCCGATGGCATTGGTATAATTTAGAGCTTAGCATCTCTGCGTCCACACGTGCAGGTGTAACAGGCATGCGTGGATGGGTGGAGGAGAAGCTGTGACCATGGAACCTCTTCTGTTTCCTTTCCTTACCACACAGCGTGTGAACTGATGTGGGAAGTGTTATTTCCTCAAGGACAAATCCTCCTAGTCTTTCCCATCATAGTCGACAGGAATCCCTTCACCTTCCCATTTCAAATGAATACATCCATTAGAATTTTTCCCTATTTCTTATGCAACATCTACCAAGCAGAACATTGGTCTTCATCGAATTGCTTGCATTTACTATCAAAATAAACAAATAAATAAAGTGGAAATGATGTTTCCGATGGACATTCTCGTAAAACAAGCAACCAAGCAAACAAAACCCAAATAAGACCCAATCAGCTTCCTGGCAAGAGGAAAATTATATGGATAAAAATATCTGCTTGCTCAATTCTACATGCAGCTCTCCTTTTCAGCGAATGGAAATGCTTCATTGTGAAGGCCTCTAACCACATGCAGGCAGAACCTGATTATGTGAGGCTAGATTGAGGAGCTGTAATACATGTTGGCAAGCACTTTCTCAGCAGGTACAATGACCTAAGTAAATGCCCACCAGCATGAATAAGGTCTTCACAGTTCCAGCTGCCTGTTAATGTACTTATAGAGCGAACACTGGACTGGGCTTCATTATATACACAAATATACAAGAAGAAACAGGTAAATACATGGAAATGGGGTAAGCATGGAAGTCTGAATACAGGTTATTGCCATTACATAAAACATGCATTCATCATGTATGTTTGTGAGGTTCATCCTATGCACACATGGGATGAACATGCCAAAATACAAGTTTTCGTTAAATTAGCGCATTTCAGCATAAGAAACATCATGAGGATACCCCCATGAAGAAGGACGTTGTCCTGTTGCAGTGAGAGGGCAACAAAGATGATCGGATGGCTGGAGCACCTCTCATATGGAGACAGACTGAGAGACTTGGGCTTGTTCAGCCTGGAGAATACAAGGCTCTGGGGAGGCCTTAGAGCAGCTTCCAGTGCCTAAAGGGAGCATACAAGGAGTCTGGAGAGGGGCTTCTTACAAGGGCATGTAGTGACAGGACAAGGGGTAATGGCTTTAAACTGAAAGAGGAGATATTTAGATTAGATATTAGGAAGCTCTTTGCTGTGAGGGTTGTGAGGGACTGGAACAGGTTACTTAGTGAAATTGGGGATGCCCCATCCCTGAAGATGTTTAAGGACAGGTTGGACGGGGCTTTGAGAAACCTGGTCTAATGGAAGGTGTCCCTGGCAAGGGGATTTGAACTAAGTGATTTTTAAGGTCCCTTCCAACCCAAATCTATGATTCTGATTCTACGAACAGATATCCCTATGGTTTTGAACATCTAATTGGCAAGGCCATTTCTAGAATGTTTCTGAAATGGGGCAGGGAAAAGAAAGACACCATTAGGTTATAGTGTATACAAACATGAAATGTGGACTGAAACCACTGGATATCAATAGTGATTGGAAAAAACTGGGAACCAGGAAAGAATCTCCTTCGCAGTAATTTGAGATGTTTTACAATAATGAATTCTCTGAGTGAGGTATTGCCAGTCGGAATGAACTAGCAGCAATGGCTTCAGAATGGCGTTAGGTGGAAGAGCCTAGTTCTAGTTCCACAGACTGAGCTGCTTTGAACATCAGTGCCTCTAAATCACTCAACAGTTAGGCACAGTGTGTGCTTGGGAGGCTATGAATTTGAATGGCTCTTAACAGAAGAATGGCTACTGAATAAGCACCTCTTCTTTGACGTTCAGGTTAGGTCTAATCGGTCCGTAGCCCAATAGGAAAGTATCTTCCAGGAAAATGAGAGCACAGGGATGCCACCATACCTCAAAACTCTGGCATTGAAGTAGGTGGTTCTATGTTAAGGATTTTTGATAATTACTCTTCTGTCAGCCTTGCCTCTGTATTAACTTAGTTTGATTTCTGACTGTAAGCATTGCCCCCTGAGGGAAAAACTTGCTGACTGTTGCTGTGTTGTGCTTTCTGCTGAGTTGTACTGTCATGGCAGGAAGGGCTGAAACACCCCTTGTCCTCCAAGACACATACAGTTTGAATATGGGGCACACTCTGCTTCATGTGTTTCCTCCACCATCTTCACTCCTCTTTCTGTCTTCCTCTGCACTGTTCTTTCACCCTGCTTGCACCTGGAAGGGCATTCCTAGCTTATTTTATTGCTTTCCTTATTACAGAATCTCTCCTTATGCTGCACACAAGCTTATTAGCACTTTTAATCAAGGAAAAATGAGCTTGTTCACATCTATACTCCTTTATGGTTTAGGGCCAGTAATAGATAAAGAATCCTTCCTCAAAAGTGTTTATGTAGTCAGCTGCAGTGGTTTAATGGAAGGGCCTGAATACTTTTAGCCATTATCCTGTTACCATAAATAATAATGCATGTTCTCCAAGGGCATCATTTGATTTTGGCTTATCTATAACACCAAGATTATTGTGCGTGGTTGCTACCTTCCCTGTTGAGGCCACTTAGCATCTTCCCAAGAACAGACTCAGCTAGCGAAACCTTGGGTTTTGTTAGAATACCAGTTATTATTTAAAATACTGGTTGGAGTCTTTTAGTCTCCAGCTTTGTCCAGAGCTTTTACAGTGACACTGAAGTGAGTCCATGGTGTGGTTTTGTCAGGCTGTCGTCCCTGGACTGACGTCTCTAGGGGTACTCTGCTTTCTTGTGTCAGTGACCGAGTACATACATTGCCACTGGAACGCACTGCTTTCTTTTGAAAACGTCCGTGTTCTTGGAGAAGCAGCTTTCTGGAGCAGACTGAGAGTTGAAGGCTCACTGCATCTGGTTCATTTTATGAGCTGGACCACGATTTCAGGTATGTCAATGTGTGTGGAGTGTCTGCGGACCCCTAGCTAGTCGGTTTCCACTCTGAACAGGCATGTGTGGTTATGTGAAATGAAGAGGGGAATAGTATCCAAACAAATTCAAAGGTTTCAGTATAGCAATTGCCCTAGTCCACTCTGGGACCAGTGAAGCAGTGTTCTAGTGTAATACCACAATGAAGATCAAATTCAGGTAAACTAACTTTTAGAAGCCCTCATTTTCTCACTCTCCGTGATGAAGAGATAATACAACAAGGACGCTAGCACAGACTGCTTCAGAGTTTACCCTTTCCCAGCACATGCTGCTTGATAATAGCATCCTGTTGATCTTTGTCCTCTGTATTTAGCTCTGTGAAAGGCTGTTAGGAAACAGCTGTGATGCTGGGGGTTGAGGAAGCCATAGGATGCTGCTGTATCTTCATTTCAACCAAAGAGTTCATGAAAGTATTAAGGGGTTGATTCTTATCTCTTATCTCTGACTAAATCCAAGGCTTCATTCCCCAAACTAACACTTTTCTTTAGCATAATGCATACATTTGCCTTTACAAATATTTTAAAAACAATCATCCATCGTGTGTTGTAACAGAAAACTAAGCACTAAGGAACAGACTTCCTTGCTTATTCTCCAAGGGTGGAATTCAATTATGCAGAGGAACAAAACAAGGTTTATGCACCATCCAAGTCCCTCATAGTCCTATTTGTGCTGACTCTTTATACACTGGTAAACTCTACTACAAAGAAACAATTTCTGGATGATGTCTGAGTGCCACAATCAATTAAATTTTGTCCATAGGACCCCTGTCAGTATTGTGTGTGGAAGATGGAAGAGATGCCAAGTGGAGTTTTATGCCCAGTGGGCCTGGCTCGTGCCCAGCTGAAGTCAGTGGAACTTTTGCCGCTCCTTCCAAAATCAACAGGATGGCTCCTCCACTCACTCCCTATTTCTCTTGCTAAACCACAGTTTTCTGATGTTTTCAGGCACTCATGCTCATCAGCTTGGAATCCACACAAGGTTGGGTTTCATAACAAAAGGTGGCCCTGATTCTTTCACATTCAAGAGAGCAAGGTGAGTCATTTTTTTCTCCTTGCTAATCTTGATGGGATGCTGCAGGTTTGCCAAAGATTACTTGAGTTTTCCCTGGCTAAGGTGTCGGTGAAGACGGCAGCAAATTTGAAGCAAACTGGGCTGTTGTTTTTGTAGGTTTTCTTCTTAGTTCATTGGAAAGGACCAAATGCATGTTCAGTGCTACCCTAGGGCCACTCCCTCAGCTGTTTGCAGTTTAGCAGTGAGCGTCACCTACTTAAAAATGCTTTGTATTATCCTTAGTAAACGATCTCTCTTAGTCCAAAGCAATCTGTTGCTCCAGAAAGGTTCCCGTCTCCTCGTAGAGAGCTTACAGCACCTTGCAGACCTGACACAGAGCCTTTGAAGTAAATGGAAAGTCTCTTAATGACCTCAGGGGTTTAGATAGCGAGCCCTGTGGGCTGCACAAGGCAGGTAACACCATCAGAAGCACCTAATAACTACTGACGGTCAGAGGGTCTTAGTCTCCAAATCACTTGGATGGCTCTGAAAATATTTATCCCAGGGCTGGCTCTACATTCTCAGCAGCGCAGAACACATGAATGGTACTCAATGAATAACTGAAAAATTCTTCAAAGTACAAAAATATCTTTGTTCAGGAAAATGTTCATTTGATGCTTTGGTATTTCTTTTGTGTCAAACTCTTTGTAAGCACCCCTTTGGCTATAGCGTTTGGTTAAATTTCAGTATGTACTATGTGTCAAAATGAAATATCTATTTCATACATTTACTCTGTTGAGTTATGAGTGGATTCTGAAGTGCTTCTTCGCTGCACCTGTTGGGGCCATATACATTCTCTCTTGGCTGGAGACAATGAAAACTCCATGTCTCACTGTTCTGTAAAAAGAAATGGTTGAACAGAATTTGAATTAAAAATTAGCACATTCACTGTTGCTGGCACCCCAGGTCCAAACACAGGACTGCTTAAATCCTCAGCACAGGGATAGTCACGTCTACCAGAGCCAGTCCTGACATACAGGTGGGCTGAAACTAAACAGTACTGCAGATTGATGGGTGCAACTTGTTCAAGGATGCTTGAGGTAAAACGTGGCTTTCCTGATGTCCTTGGAGGGGCAAAGCTCAGGGCTTGGTTTCTTTTCTTCTCTCTTTCTTCCAATAATCCAAGGATGAGAAGCATGAGCCAGCGATGGACTGAGTCTCTCGCACCATGGCCTGCAACACCCAGATGCTAAAATGGGGCTTGCAGACCATGACATTACTGAAGGAATGTACCACTATGACCTCTGGGAAGAAAAAGAAATGTACCTTTCCCAACCTCCAGGGAGCCTGTGAGGTAGCTAAGAAATTAAAGAGGTTTCTGGCACTAGCAGGGGTTCAAAAACCAGTCTGGAGTCCAGACACGTGGTCCTTCCTGTCAGAGAAATTCACTCCTAACCACAGGAGCAAGCTGGTATTCCGATACTGACAACAGCAGATACTCACATTGGATTTACCTGATGCAAAGTGATATGGTTGATGACAGCTCATCAGGGAAGAGGAGGACACCTTTTCAGAACGTCATTGTCCGTGGAAGCACCACTGAGGTGGAGGTGGGCATGAGAAGTGAGACTTCCCTTTCAGACATGAGGCATTGCTCTGCCCTCTTCTGTGGCTGCTTCATGAGGTGTCTTGCAGCCCTCACTCCATTTCTTTCTCAAGCAGAGACAGCCTTGAGGCATCTCAAGCCTCTTGCAAGAGGTGAAGGACAAACAAAGACATTGTTATTGTAAACTTATGTGCTTTAATCTGGAGAAAAAAGCACAACTCTGGGCATGTTTTTCAAGGAGAATCTGTGAATGCCTAACAGGCTCATAACCAGCATCTGTGAATGGGGAGATTAAGTTCTATTGTCTCTGTTAAGTGATTAAGGTCCTCTGAAGATGAAAGCAATAGATGATGAGGCCTAGAACAAGTGAAATTAGGTGGACATTCAGTTTAAGCTAGATCTCCTTAAACACCTTGTGCAAATGGTGAAGAGACATACAGGATCCTCTTGGATCTATACTTACTCTGGATTTCTTTTGGTGGTTGCTCGGATGCCCTCACTGTCTATAAACAGAATCTGAGGAGATGGCCTTTTGGCGGAGGTTCTTAGGTGCCTGAAGCTAGGTGGTGTCACACAGTTCCATGTAGCTTTCCTGTAGGAAGATTTAGAAGAACAGAGAACCTCAAAAATGCTGACTTCCTATCCACTGAATTTAAAATAAGAACCCAGGGATCCCTGCATCAAACAATCAAGTTTGTGCATTTCAAACACATTTTTCAACCCAAACCAAAAACCCAGCTATGTGATTTCTTCACCTCATTACAATGATTGCAACCATCAATATGATGCCATTATTTTTAATCCAACACAAGAAGCCAATTAGTTTTGCTAATTAACTCTTTACCTCCAGTGGAATATTGACTGCTAGAGAATGAGAATAAAGGACTATGGAAACAAAGAGACTTAATGATGACTCGTCCTTCAAATCTGAACTCTAATTTCTTAAAACCCAAGCAAATATCAACCCCTTCTATCTTTGTGTCTAGTATCATACAGAAAGAGCTCTTGACACTCCTTTACAGTAACTCAGAAGGTTCCATGAGGCCTGCATAAAGAGCAGCAGCCAATACACAGAAAGTCTTTAGAACCAATTCCGCAACCACAGCTATCTCCACTGGGATTCAATAATGCAGTCTTTAATTATGCCTCCCCTGAAAAGCTATGCATATGTAGAGTGTTTCCAGAGGTTGGCTATACCTTGAAGGCTGTTTGTGAAGACAACCCTTGGACTTGTTGTAAATGGGATTTAGCTAAGTTAGAGGGATGAGCTTATATGGCTACCTGTGTGATCAGAACCAAAGACCCTGCATTGGAGAAGATTTACTGTATGTGCTTAGTTTGCAGACAGAGACCTATCCTACTGAAATAAACATATTTCTGTGAAAGGTTCAGCATACCCATAAGTTTTTGCAAGATGGGTCCAAGATTTGAAAATGAACCAAGAAATCTCTGGTACCTCCTCAGTTTACTTCAATAAGAAATCATGTTAAACAGCCTATCCGTATTGCTGTAGAACTGCAGTTAGCTGCATTAAAAATAACGTTTTCTTGCAAAAATTTTCTGGTTGTTTTAGCAGATCTGTTCTTTGACAGAAAATGTATTGATCTGATCCTGGAAAAGTGACTGCAGTGCTCAACGGAACAGTTCCTGCCATATAATTTTGATGCTCATAAGGCTGTGTAATATTTCACATGAAAAGCCTCTGTCAACTTCCACTGCCTGTTGAATCTTAAAATGATTCATCCACACAAATGTATTTTTCAGGAAAGGTTCTGAAGCAGGAGGCTGACCTCCTTGCAAAATACAATTTAATTGAACATATGTTGATTTTAAAAGTATGTACATATCTATATGTGTTCCTTTTTTTCTGATTTATTTTTGTGACTCATATGGAAATTCAACGTTTAAAAATATGTGAAAAGGGAAATTTATTAGGAAAAAATACATTTTGAAGAATAAATTTGCAAAAGCATGTATTTCTATTTTGAAACTTTTCATGTTTACATATAACTAAAGAAGTAATGAACGTTAATATATGAAGTAGTTAAAATTGTCAACATTTCTCTGTTCTGAACTAAGCAAACTTTATATTTCCAATTATCTCAGCCCAAGCTCGTATCTTCAGATTTTCATCTCAGTATGTCTGAAGGTTGTTGCCAGTCGGATTTCCCATGTATCAGCGGAAAGTCTGATTTCTATTCCTGCTTTTTGCAACTCCTCTTAATTTCATGGGAACAACCATCCATAATAAACTATGAGGGGAGAGACTAATTCTACAGACAGCAAATCAAGCATTTCCAGTTAGTTCCCTGAAGTTTGGAGTTTCAGTGTCAAGACACAATTACAGGTAAGGATGGACATGTTGCAGTTGATGAAACACATTTAATTTCATCCTCAAATGTGTTATTTCAAGTAATATTTTGAAATATTTGTGTGACCAGATGCATACAAACATCCAGACACAGAGATCCCTCTCAGTCTTGTTTAATATAAGAGAAAACATGATAGGTTTGAAGTGAAAGTGCATGAAGGTGTGTTGTTTTGGTTTTTAGATACAGAAATGACTTGCAATGATTTTTGGTTCCTTTTTTTGCTCTCACCTAGACAAAAAAGACTTCTTTTTCATGAAAGAAGAGGTTTATCAGCTTGCCTCTGACTGTGTGGTCAGGACCACTGCATCACCCATATGTGAAGTTATGTTTTCCTGAGAACGTTTGATGGCAACCAAACACAGAAACTTTAATTCATTCCTTAGCTCTACAGCAGGCAGTATTTTCTCAACTTAGGCCCAAACTTCACAGCGAGTGTTACAGAGATCACTGTGTTACATAAAGCCACAGTTTTCAAGCCTGAAGATTTGCCTATTTAAAAAGCTTCCAACCTTTAAGCTAAGCTTACAATTTAGTGACCTGTGCCACATTCGCATGTTGCAGTATTCAGCTTGAAAGCTGAGCAGACTGGAGGTGAATGAAATCCAAGCGTGTCAATCCAAGTGAGACCAATTTGGGAATCTATGTCTAAAATCATAGAATCACAGAAGAACCGAAGTTGGAAGGGACCTGGAAAATGTGGGAATGTTTTTATATGTGCTCTTAAAGAACAAAAGAAGGCCCAGCACAAGTATTGTACATCACTTATATCTCGTGACATGATTATATCGGTTTGAAAGTGGTGTAGATGCCTTGAAATGGTCTGATTGGCTTCACCTTTGCTGACACTGGAGATTCAGCTTCGATCTCCAAAGTAAAACACCACAAACCTGTGCAAACCATGAAGACCTGAGAATTTTAACAGACATTTTCCACTGAATGGCTGCGGATGGAGACAAGAGAAACGCCCTGATACCAATCAGAGCTTTACTAGCATATAGTTAATGTAATGCTTCCGTAGTAGCTGTATGAAACCAAGCAATACAGATGGAGAAGAGAAACATATCTCAATAATGACTGAGCCCTTCACTGTATAATTTTCATTGCCATTTAGGGCCCTGATAAAGAATTTCAGTTCACAGATGCAAAACCCTTTCAAGAGGTTACAGACCTCAGAAGCACTGACCCAAATAAAAGCTGCTCCTTCCTTAAATGTAACTTTTGAGAGTTCTTTCTGATTTAAGGGTTATTTCCCCCACTTCCCATTCTAATTAGTGCCAAGAAAAAGTGCTGAGCTGCCCAAGAGGAAGGCTGTAACTTTCTGCTGAGATCAGTTCCACTCAAGCAGCAGCCTTTGGACATTCCCGGGTCCTGTTAAGCAGTTGTATGTTGTCTCCATAGAGCTACTGGGTCACTGATGCTGTTCTACTGTTTTCTTTTATTTTCAATTGCTAAATCACGTAAAAGAAGAAATTGTATGACACTTGCCTAAGATAACTATTCCAAGTGAGCAACTGCTGTAGTTGCCATAGGAATACTGAATTAGTGCAGATGAGGTAGGAGATATCCAGAAGCCTCTATAAGCATGAGTTTCTCTTCAGCAGACAAGTATGACCAAAAGAATTGGGATTTCTGCACCCTGCAATGCTGGGCCACAGCAGCTGCATGGCCTGTGCTGAAATTGGCCATTTGGCTGCCTGCACACTGCTTCGACTGGAGATGTGGGCATCTCGCTCACCATTGGAAGTGGAACTTAGGCTCTAAGGTGATTCTGGAAATGTTATCAACAAGTTCCCTAGGAGCAATACTTAGAAACAGCCACTTCTGCAAGGACTGAAATGCCACTAATACTGCATTCATAATAAATCCACCAAGGAAAACTGTGGAAGCTGTCTACAGATGAGACCAAGTGGTGTACTAGGGGACCTATAAAGTCTAATTAAAATCAACTAATATTTGGAGAGGAATAGCTCCTCTACAGAGGAAGGTGCTATTATATAGAAGGTGTTCAACACTACAACAGAAGTGAACAATCTTTCCATGCAGGAGGACTGACTGAGCTCTCCAGAATACTTTGGATCTAGTATTATTTAACTTACTGATGACATGGGGCGAAACTGGTCAACTGCATAAGAAATGATGACTGGTTTTAGTTTATCTGTGTATTTGCAACTGTTCCAAGCAGGACTATTTCAAGGCTCTGCTCATTATAGATATAACCTGTAAAATGCAATGACATAATTGCCTTAAAAGTCCTCAGAAAACACTAGTGAGCTTAAATGATAACTCGGCAACACACACCAGCACTTACAAACTCTACCTTCGTAGCACCATTTACACCCAGCCTACTCATGGGAAGAGGTGGATCTCGTAGCCCAAAAGTCAGCAGACTTTAGGAAGCTACAGAGAAAGATGGCATTTATGACAGCAAGAATCTGCAGTGCTTATTTGCAGTTGTAACAGAGGACTGAGTTTAGCACTGATTTTTTTGTTAAAAATAAACAAATAAGGACAGATTCAGACTGTACTTTTGTTTTTGACACTGACACAACTTTTAATTGTTATGGCCGGAAGAGAGCCTCAGCTATCGTGGATAAAGCTATTTCAGTTGTCTTCAGAGAAATTACAGCAATTCACTTCAGTCGCTTAGAATATCAGCTGGCTGGGAGTAGGCTGCAAATCTACTGCTCTTTTGGGGCAAGGTGGTATGATCTCATGCACTGTGCACTCGATGTGTTAACAGATTAACATGCTCATACCCAAGTTCAAGCTAGGCTAATGAATTTGAAATAGTGAGAGGTATGAATGGGATCTTACGAGGGTGTAAACATTCCCCAACTTAAATGGATAAATTAGCAGCCAAGGAGGAATGAGAAGACACATGGTTCCCTGATAAATAAAATGCGAAACACAACATGTCTTGCTCAAGCATGAGCTCAGTAATATCTCTATTCCCACTCATAAAAATGTTGTCTTTTCTATTTATACTGCCTTTAAGCTTAAAGCTCTGCAACTTCTAAAATGCCCTCCCCTCTCCTCATTTTTAGGGTTATTAGGGTATTATTAACACTATGCATTAGTGCCTTTCGAAATTGTCTGATGGAGGTTAATTAATCCCTTTTAAACCACTCAAGACTTAATTGAAATAAACAAACATTATCATATCCATCTTCCAGCTGAAGGAGATCAATCACAGAAAAGTTGTTTCTAAAGCCATAAAACAAGTCAGTAGGCAAAACAGGGGTAGAAGTAAGCAGCCCTGGACTTCTAGACTACTACTGTAATTATTGCATTAGCCTGACTTCCTAGAACCAGTATGCCTGAATAAGATACTTTTATTCAAATGAGTTCTCAATTATGTTCACATTTAGGTTGATCCCAGTATTACTGTAGCCAGTGGGAAAACAGCAGCAGATTTTGGTGCTAATGTATCCTTTTCAGTGAAAGGAAAGACAACTGCGAGTCAGTTGAGCAAAATCATTTTACTAACGGGGTATTCTTTTCATATGAGCAGGTGTCAGTATTATAAACTTAAAGGAAGGCCACGTGCTATGTTCCAGTATGATCTCACCTCCCTTTGTAAGTAAGCACATCTTATGTCTCTGATTTCTTTGGTCAGGCATATGTCCCTCTGGCTACTTTCCTGGACTATTCAGCTTTACCATATCCACAGATGGTGATGATGAGGGGATCCCCTGGGAGCAAGAATGGTCACTTGGCCAGCCACTGCTGTCGCTGTGGAGCCCCCCCTGCTTTCCAGTACCTGGTAACAGAGCATACAGAAGGCAGGATGGAGGACAAGCATGGAGAAGGGCAGTACATGAGCATGCCTGGGGGCTGTGTTAGGAGGGAAGGTCCCTGAGATCTGGTGGTTGTTCCAAGTGGTCCCAACCACCAGGAAGCATGAAATGCTGCAAGTCTTATGGGAACAGTGGCCTCTGCAGGATTTATGCAGAGTACCGAGCCTCAAATGGACTGTTGGGGCTCCACAGTGTACTGAAATAACACAGGCAGCAGCATTCTGAGAGGTGCAGGACATACCCTCCATCACCCTGAGGAGCAAAACCACACTGGGGCAGGTGTACCATGCCTTCCTGCTGCTCCCTCCCTGAGGCAATAGGATAACCATCTCAATACCACTCTGATATGTCAGCACTAAACACCCAGCTTGTACATGACACGCTTTATCTACCATTCTGTCCACAGCGTATTGACACATGACAGTGGTAGCAGCACCTCAGCAATTTTCCTGATTTCTCCTGTTTATTCCTGATTTCCAATAGCACAAAAGAAATGGATCATTGCTAGGCAGCTTTTTACAGAGTAACTAGACCAACAGTGGAAGGAGAAAGAGCTCACACGTAATTTCTACTTGGAAAATATCAGTGATGAAAAGGCCTTGTGCTAAACTTCTGTGATGGTAGATTTTCACCTGCTGGAAGTAGTTAAGACCAGACAATATAATAACCCTTAGTAATAAGAGCAGATTTAAAATATCTTAATCAATGCAATCATACACACAAAAATGTAAATGTAGCTGTAAACCTTATTAGCACATGACACCATGCTCAATTTCACATGCAATTACCTGGATAGACCATGTAATTATGCTGCATAATTACTCATGCATTTTATGAATGAAGTTGCATGTGTGCAGTTCAAGATGACGTAGCTTTTTCATCTCAGCCAAAGTCCTATGGCACATTTTCCACCATACACAGCTTTTCTTTCTTAAAACCAAGGGCCAGAAGATAAAACAAGTCCACTAAGAAAAAATTAAGCATTGTGTTTGAAACACTGAATTTTGCTTTAGGACATTAGGACCAATTGACAGAATTTATTGGCAGGAGCTTGTTTAGAACCTGTGAACTATTACAAATGTAACTTGTTATTGCTGGTATCTATTAAATCTCTTCATGTGCTCTAGGCTGTCTTTGAGAGCACAAAAGAGACAAACAAATAGGAAATTCCCAGGCAGGAAATAATATTCTCAGCCATATCTCAATCTACTCAGTGCAGCAAATAGCAGAAATTACACTGGTGTCATTCATAGCTCCCAAACACTCCGTGATAATCTGTTTCAGCCTCTGCATAGGTTTAGCCATACAGACTTTATCATAGTTTACACTATGGAAAAGCAAGACTACCTCTAGAGGCCAGCTGTATCAACTCTTCCCACTGGACTCCTGCCTAAATTGTAAACGCAGGGCACAAACATCACCCTTAAAGACAAAAGGCCTGATATACCACTGCCTTGTATCTTACCTTGCCCTTTAATTGTATTTGTTCAAGCAGAAGTAGGTATATAAATGCCACAGGTCTGATTGCATTGGCCTGCAGGAAGAGGGAGGAGAGTCTTAAGGCTGACCACAGCAGAATTCATTTGTCATTTAAACATAAACCAAACAACTCAAAGAGAACTATCTTAAAAATATATTTCATGTGACCTCACTTTTATTCTGGATTGGAGAGTTTCTTTTAATCATTTTATTGTTTCTTCAACAAAGAATTTCTTTTTTTTGTTGTTGTTCCTGTTTTTTTGTTGATTGCTTGGGGGTTTTTTTGGATTTTTTTGGCTTAAAAAAAGCAGTTCAAAGCAAAGAATGACAGGATAAGGGGGAATGGCTTTAAGCTGACAGACGGTAGATTTAGATTAGACATTAGGAAGAAATTCTTTACTATGAAGGTGGTGAGACACTGCAACAGGTTTCCCAAAGTTCTGGATGCCACATCCCTGGAAGGGGGCTTGGAACAAGATGGTCTTTAAGGCCCCTTCCTCTAACTGTTCCATGATTCTGCAATTCTAATTTGTTTGAAATAAAACCTACCAAGAAGAAAAGCAATCACTCAGTAATGAATGCAGCGAACCAAAGTCAGACTCACACCACGTTTTCCTCTTTTCAAAAGCCACATGTGTGCCCAAACAGATTTTGGTGATTAACACGCTCACCAGTAGCGCTAGGTCAGCTTAATTTTTAGTAGTTGACTACTTACTGAAAGCCCTACTGAAACAAAACAAGGTCCATTGCGGTGACTGCAAGCTCAACCCCAAACAGAGAGGAAAAGCATACAGTAAGCGGTGAAGTAAGCCATAGATAGAGCTATAGTATCAACCACTAACACAGCCTTTAGGCCCTTTTCATGGGTTCACTTTCCCCGGAAGCGCAAATAGCCTATTTGTTCCCTGTGTATTTTTAACACTGTCAGGTACGTACATCTTGCTTTCTGAGGTGAGAGTATTTAAGCAAGATTAAGAAAGAGCTGGCAAATAAAGTTGCTAAGCCACTGTCCATCATATCTGAGACATTATGGGAGTCAGGTGAAGTTCCCGACGACTGGAAAAAGGGAAATATAACCCCCATTTTCAAGAAGGGGAACTACGGAGCAGTCAGCCTCACCTCTGTGCCTGGCAAAATCTTGGAGTGGATTCTCCTGGAAGGCATGCTGAAGCACATGAAGAACAACAAGGCGGTTGGTGACAGCCAGCATGGCTTCACTAAGGGGAAATCCTGCCTGACCAATCTGG
>JAOEHY010010558.1:0-19037 GCA_025447955.1 Psilopsiagon aurifrons | reverse complement strand
GAGGCTGGTGCATGGTAGGGGATGTGATATACCCACTCAATGCCATGCTCTTTGGCCCAAATGTCTATAAGGCTGTTTCGGAAATGAGTCCCATTGTCTGACTCATTTCTCTCTGGGGTGCTGTGTTGCCACAAAATCTGTTTCTCAAGGCCCAGGACAGTGTTCTGGGCAGTGGCGTGGGGCACAGCGTATGTTTGCAGCCATCCAGTGGTTACTTCCACTATGGTAAGCTCATGGTGCTTGGATTGGCTGGTTGGTGGAAGTGTGATATAATCAATCTGCCAGGCCTCCCCATATCTGTACTTCAGCCATCGTCCTCCATACCAAAGAGGCTTTAATCGTTTAGCTTGCTTAATTGTTGCACATTTCACACTCGTGAATAACCTGGGCAATAGTGTCCATTGTTAAATCCACCTCTTGATCATGAGCCCATCTGTATGTTGCATCTCTGCCCTGATGGCCTGAAGTGTCATTGGCCCCCTGGGCCAAAAATAATTCACCCTTATGTTGCCAATCTACGTCCATCTGAGCCACTTCGATCTCAGCAGCTTTGTCCACTTGTTGGCTGTTCTGGTGTTCCTCAGTGGCCCGACTCTTGGTTACATGAGCAGCTACATGGCATACTTCACCATCAGGTTCTGCAAATGAGCAGGGATATCTTGGCACGTTGCAGCAGCCCAGATGGGTTTACCTCTGCATTGCCAGTTGCTCTGCTTCCATTGCTGCAACCACCCCCACAAGACATTTGCCACCATCCATGAGTCAGTGTAGAGATAAAGTACTGGCCATTTTTCTCATTCAACAATGTCCAAGGCAAGCTGGATGGCTTTTACCTCTGCAAACTGACTTGATTCACCCTCTCCTTCAGCAGTTTCTGCAACTTGTCACTGGGGACTCCATACAGCTGCCTTCCATCTCCGGTGCTTTCCCACAGTCAGCAGGACCCAGCAGTAAACAAGGCATACTGCTTTTCACTTTCTGACAGTTCATTATATGGTGGGGCCTCTTCAGCACACATCCCCTCCTCCTCTGGGGACATTCCAAAATCTTTGCCCTCTGGCCAGTCCATGATGGCTTCTAGAATTCCTGGATGACTGGGAGCTCTTTGAGTTGTCTTACTCCATGTAACATTGGTTGCATGATGTGTAAAGGAGATCAATCCTTTGAACATCCTGCCCAACACAGGCAACCAGGGTGCCAGGAGGAGCTGTGCTTCATTGCCAATCACATCTGAAGCAGCTCAAAGCCCTTCATAGGCTGCCAGTATCTTTTTCAGTTGGGGTATAGCTGGCCTCAGATCCTCTGTATCCCCGACTCCAAAAGCAGAAGAGTCGACCTCAAGTCTCCCCTGGAGCTTTCTGTCAGAGGCCCCAGATAGGGCCATTCTCCCCAGATGCGGTGTAGAGGACAGCTTTTACATCTGTCCTTGTCCGGACTGGTCCTAGGGCTACTGCATGAACTATCTCATTTAATTTGCTCAAAGGCTTGCTGTTGCTCAGGGCCCCATTTGAAATCATTCTTCTTCTGTGTCACATGATAGTGAGGGCCTACAGTCGAACTGTAATTTGGGATGTGCATTCTCCAGAGCCCCACACCACTCAAGAAAGCTTGTGTTTCTTTCTAATTAGTTGGTGGCGACATTGCTGTCATCCAC
This sequence comes from Psilopsiagon aurifrons, assembly GCA_025447955.1. Taxonomy (NCBI): domain Eukaryota; kingdom Metazoa; phylum Chordata; class Aves; order Psittaciformes; family Psittacidae; genus Psilopsiagon; species Psilopsiagon aurifrons. Next base: position 17,383 of record JAOEHY010010558.1, on the reverse strand, counting down.
AAGATAACACATCTCTGGGGATCTGGCAATGTCCATCTTGCCATTTTATTCCCAAAAATTGAATTTCCTGTGCAGATCACTTGACCTTACTCCGTTTTATGGCAAAACCGGCTTTCAACAGGGTTTGGATTATTTCCCTCTCTTTCTCAAAAACTTCTTCCGCTGTATCACCCCACACAACAATGTCATCAATGTATTGCAGGTGTTCTGGAGCTTGCCCCTGTTCCACTGCAGTCTGGATCAGTCCATGGCAGATGGCAGGGCTGTGTTTCCACCCCTGGGGCAGTCAGTTCCAAGTGTACTGGACGCCTCTCCAAGTAAAATGAACTGTGTCCTGCCCCAGCCTGCTGCTCCTCTCCCAGGCCACAGTCACCCTGAAAACGCCTGATCTCATCTGATCTTGGAAGCTAAGCAGGGTCAGGCTCCGTTAGTACTTGGATGGGAGACTGCCTGGGAATCCCAGGTGGTGTAGGCTGCAGCTTGGCCTACTCTTACAGAGCCCTGTTCAATGCCATCCAGTACCTTCAAAGGGAAAAAAAAGTCTCTGGATCTGACGCAAAGCAATCGACAATGCAGCTACTCTAACTCCAAATACAGCAGCTACTCCAACTGCAAATACAGCAGCTACACCAACCGCAGTGACAAGTACAGCAGCTACTCAAACCCTGACAACAGATACTGCAGCCACTCCAACCACAGTAATAATTACTGCAGCTAAACCAGAGGACCAATTAGTGCCAATATCGCTTGCCCCTGTAAGCAAGGAGAAAAGCAAAAAAGAGGCAAGAAAGACGAAGCAAGATGAAGAAACAACGTACTCACCACCCAGGACAGCATCTGACCAGGAGTTATTAGTATGTGAATCAGAGGAAGAAGCGGAAGAAGAGGTGACTTCTTGACCCTGGATTTCAACCAAGCTATAGAATATGCAAAAAGATTTTACCCGTCAACCAGGGCAGCACATCTTTACCTGGTTGCTCCGACACTGGGAAAATGGGGCCTATGGTCATGAGCTAGAAGGTAGAGAACACAAGCAGCTGGGATCACTTGCTAGGGGCGGGGGAGTTGACAAAGCAATTGCAAGAGAAAAACAGTCCTTCAACCTTTGGAAGCGGCTCTTGGCGGCTGTGAAAGAAAGATTTCCATACAAGGATGATGTTATGAGTCATTCAGCAAAGTGGACTACTCTAGAGAAAGGCATCCAGCCTCTGAGGGAAATAGCCATTGTGGAGATGATCTATCATAAACAGGATGCTAGGAAAGGACCCTAAGATGAAATTGAATGTACACAACCCCTATGGTGGAAATTTATACGGAATGCACTATCATCATATGCCCACTCATTGGCAGCAATAACCTGGAATGATATAGCACCACCAACAGTGGATGAAATGATTTGTCAGCTCCTAGAGTTCAAAGACAATCTCACCCCTTCCATCATTTCGGCTTTGGAAAAACTGTCTCAGGAGTTCAAGCAATTGAGAGATGAACTATCCGATCTATCCAGAACCTCACACTGGGAATGCAAGCCAGATCAGTTTCATGATCAATGATTCTATTGTATTGCAAGTCATTACCATAAAGTACAATGAAACAAGAAACTTAGCCCAAGGACCCCAGCCAATAAACACTAAGACAGCAAATGCCAGCTGTAAGTAAGGTACAACATGCTGAAACTCTGAGATGAAGAGCAACAGCTTTGAGAGCCAATAAATCAGCACTGTGACGAGTGACTATTAAATCGAAACAATGAACGCTTATCACAAACGCAATTAGATACACTCTGGTCAGATCTATCGCTATCTCAACTCTTTGTGCCCCATGTTGGGTTCTACAAAAGAACTGTTGTGGTTAGAGCCCAGCTGGAAACCCAGAAACCATGCAGCCGCTCTCTCACTCCCCCTGCTTCCTTCCCCTTGCTCCCAGAGGGATGGGGAGGAGAATCAAAAGAATGTAACTCCCAAGGGCTGAGATAAGAACAATTCAGTAACTAAGGTATAACACATAAATTAACTTCCATACTTTCTTTTTCCTCCCTTTCCTTCCTTCAGAGTAGTATTTTGTGTTTAATTCCAAATTTTCACTCATTTGTGTGTCGAACAGCTGGCCTGTTGGTGATTTCTAGCTCCCACAAGATCAACCCTCCCAGGCTGGTCATAACATCCTGATATAAGCAACTGTAAAATAGAACCTTAAAATAAGGAAGGGGAATAAATTTAATTCAAAACTTCCTTCCAGAAATTTCTCTAAACAGTTGGAAACAACATTTTTAAATGGTTCTTAAACAGTTATGAACTGAGAGCAGCTGTCGGAGAAGGACTTGTAGGTGTTGGTTGATAGGAAGCTCCACATGACCTATGAATGTGTGTTCACAGCCCAGACACCAACAACTTCCTTCACTGCATTGCTAGCAGTGTGACAGCAGGTTGAGGGAGGGGATTCTTCTCCTTTACTCTGCCCTGGTGAGACTCCCCACTTCACAGTTCCCTGTCCAGCTCTGGGGACTCAGCATGAGAAAAGCGTGGAGCTGTTGGATCAAGTCCGGAGGAGGACATGAAGATGCTGCAAACACCTCTCCTATGCAGGCAGGCTGAGACAGCTGGTCTTTTTCAGCTCGGAAAAGAGAAGGCTCCAGGGAGACCTTAGAGCAGCTTCCAGTGCCTAAAGCGATTGACAAGAAAACTTGAGAGGGGCTTTTGACAAGGGCAGGTAGCGACAGGACAAGCAGGAATGGATTTAAACTGCCAGAGGGAAGACTGAGATTGGATCTGAGGAAGAAGTTCTTCCCTGAGAGGGTGGTGAGGCCCTGGCACAGGTTGCCCAGAGAAACTGTGGCTGCCCCCATCCCTGACAGTGTTCAAGGCCAGGGTGGCTGGGGCTTTGAGCAGCCTGGTCTGGTGGAAGGTGTCCCTGCCCGTATCGGGGGGTTAGTCCTTTCCAACCCAAACCATTTCATAATTAAAAATGTAATCTTCTTAACAGCAATACATTTTGTGTTTTTTGAGGGTTTTGGGGAAAAAAGGTGTCCTTTCCTCTCCTTGGGAAATTCACACCTGACTTAAAAGAAGAGCAATAATCTCTGAGTAAACTAACCTGAGCATTTTAGCTGGTGCATGAGAGCTCCTGCATTTAGCAAAGACAATAGTTTAATCCCATGTTATTGGACATATTACTTTCAGAAAACTAACTTCAGATTTTCTTCAAGAACCCACTGCCTCCTGCTCCCTGTAAATTTCCCAGTGTGACTTTGTTGTCAAATGCCCTACCTTTCCCAAACAGCAATCTTCTTTTCAGTTAGGACCCTTGCAAGCATCAGTGATTTGAGGGATATATTCCTCATGGAAAATCCTAAAGGACAAGTTTCCTGTCCACAGAAAGGGGGTAAGAAAAAAAATGTCTGATCTGAGCTTTCCAGACGGCAGTCATATTTTTCTGCATACTTGAAAAACTCAACCAAGCACAAGAACTGGCAAGAATAAAGGATATGAGGCTTATGTAAGCACTGACTGGCTGTCTGCTGGGATTTTACCCATAAAACAAACTGTAAATTTACAATAGGATTTATGTCTAATGACTTAGACATCAAATGTGAACTTCTGAGAAAAAAAAAAAAAAGAAAAGAATGCTTAAAAATTATTTTATTTTCATTTCAGACTGACTTGTTCATTGTGTGAGAGACCTGAGGACCTTTTTAACTGCACACATGTAAGAAAGCCACCTAGCCTGGGTAATTTGAAAAACACCCACCAGTGGAAATGAGACCTTTGAAACACAGTTCTGGCAAAGCAGGCATATCACATCTGATCCAATAATACAGTTTAATTCTTTCAACAACTTCTTAGTTAGTTTGCCAAATGAGATTGTCCCACTGGCCAAAAAAATCTCAGAAGGCTGCAAAAACTTTTCAGACAAATTCCTCAAATTGAATATTTTATCCTGTTATGTACTGGCAAGAGACGAACAGAAAGAAGAGTCAATTTTATTCTACTTACTGGGCATAAACGTAACAGTTCAATCTGAGGACTTTTGGAGAAGCTTTTCAATGGAGCAGGAAGATAATGCTAAGAGGGACTAAAAAAGATTTGGAGAAAATCAACCCCCTGTTTTATTTGGTTCTTTTCCTTCATTTCAACTTAAACACACTTTTCCAAACACTGTTTCAACATTCACACATTTGTGAGTAGGAAAGGAGTGGCTGAATGCAAGTCCTTTGTTGTAAAGGAGTGGAAAAACTGGAAAATGATGGGCAACCATTTTTTATTGAGTTCTGAAACACAGAAAAAATACTGTGAATATCTGAGAAGGTTGGTATGTCCTATAGTCCATTTGGAGACAGTGGTGAAGGTCAAAGTGCTCCAGACAGAAGTGAGGAGCATCAAAGAAGTGAAAATAATGGCCTGCAAAGAAAAATTAAATGAAATTTTACTGTAGAGAATACCAAGCCTCCAGGAAAAGCCTGGAAATAGTTTTTTAAAACCTCAAAGACCACTATTGAGAACAGAGAAATACTGTGTTTTCCTGGTCCACTGCAGACAGGACAAGCAAAACTGAACAGAATTATAGAAAGAGACACTTTGGGAAGATAGTAGAACAAACTCCAAATTATGGCAGTGTCCCCCAGTTTACGATTTTAAGAACAGGTTAGATGCAAATAATGGTTGGTATAGGTAGAGTTGATTCAGTATTGGGGCTGTGACATGGAACTAAGCAGTGTCTTGAGTAGAAAGGTGATGGTTTTGTACACACAAGACGTACCAGGTTTCCAGTTCAGACTTCATGAGACTCTTTGAAATAATAATAATAAAAAAACGGGTGTGGGGATTCTCTTTTTTTCCTAGGGCTTTCTGCTTTCAGAATTTCTTACTCCATGTTTCCATGCCTTGTTCTTCCAATACAAAGAAAATGGAAAAAAAATTTGGTTTAAAAGATGACTTGAAATCTACTGTCCTGCTTCTTTGTGGAGAAAAATCCTTTCTTTATGCAAGGGAACTATCCTTCAAAAATTAAAGTATTTTTTAAAAGATCTGAAGCACAGTCAGAACAAGGTAGGACAGTGGCAGTGCAATGTTAGCTGAAATCTTGTGATCAAGACCCTATTCTGTCACATCCTTCCTGTCTGGATTTGAAGAATTGATTTCTCCTCTCTGTGTTGTGACCACCAGCTCTGCAGGGGAGAGAGCGCTCTGCCCTGTTTCATGGGGCTGTTTGTGAGAACAATTCATTACAAACCAGCGATGCAGTCCTGTTGGCAAACAGCAGATAAACCCTTTAAAGTCTGGTTAAAACTGAAGGGGCAGTAACATTGATTCTAGCAGATTTGTTTACACAGTGATTTCAGACAGTTTCTAAGCCAGCTTGGGAGCCAGGGAAAACTCACAGGGCAGACAAGACTTCATTGTCCTTTCTTTCCTAAAAATAACTCAGATTCTCCTGCTTCCCTGAAGGCATTTTGCCTTTATAGCCATAAAAACTGTGCTTTTGCTGAATCATTTCCCAGCCTTCTTCTTTGCCACCTTTTAGTTTTAGGATTTTTAGTTTGGTTTAGGATGTCCCAAGTTGCCAAAACTAAGAGCTCAAAAACCGTGAGTCAGAATTTAGCACCCCACCAGTCTGGCCTATAACCAACTATATATATATCCTGTGTACCCACGGTTTTTTTAATCTGTGCTTTGGACTCCCCCTGACAACGGTAAGAGTTCTACTTCCTGTTTCAGTTTTTCCCAAGGTGTCTCCTAGGGAGGCTAAAGGAGTCCTTGATTCTTTGAAAGCTCCCAGACAGGTTTCTTCAGAATTGCTGTTCCCTCCATGTTCATCCTTCACCCAACCCAGCTGCTTCATCACTCTGCTCCTTTGATTGTGGTTACTGCTCGAGCATCCTTGTGGTAGGTGTAGAATATATGAGGATGTAAGACACTTCAAAGGAGACTCTTTGCATAGTTGTATTGGCAGCTAGTGAACTCTAGAAGTTGTAGAGTCCTGAAGACCTGTATTTGTTTAGAGTGACATACTTTGGCAAATAACTAAAAACAAACCTAATGAGCAAGCCAAGAAACTCACCCTGACTGTACAGAAACACTTGGAACTTCTAAAAGAATAAACCAAATACTTCTCCATTCTTCCAAACTGGTAATACCAAGGTATTGTTTATGTCTATACTAATAAGCTATAGAATGTTAAGGAACTTTTCCCAGTGCAAGAATTCTGTCATCCATATAGTTATTTTGTCCCTAGCCAATGCCAATTAGCATCCTTACAGTAAATGCCTGGGTCTTTTTTGAGGTTTGCACAGGAAGGACTGTTCTGAATATGCAGTCATAGAGATATGCTGTTTCAGGTTGTCATGACCTAAAAGTAGTAGAACTCAGCTGCAGGGTTGTTGGCTGCACTGTGCCAGTTGGTCTCAGGACCACCAGAAAGACTTTGACCCATTTTACTTATGGATTCAGATATATCTATATTGAGAGTCAGGTTCATACCAAAGAATGCGGATTCAGAACATGGAAGTCTTCTGTTTTGGCTCAGGCTCCAACTTCTGTTTTGTTTTACAAACATAGATATGACCCATGAAACCACTGGAGGACTTCCAAGGGGGAAACTAGATCCAGTATTCATAAGCTCAGCATAGCTTAGAGGTTCCCAATCTCTTAGTATATGTAGAAGGTTTTAATTTATTGCTGTCAGTTTTGCTCTTCCTAATTAATCATTGATATTAAGCAACATGGTGATTAATGTTTTACAAACATCAGTGACATTATATATGTCAGACACTAAATTCTCTATCTTGGAAACAGATATTCTGAAGTCTATTACACAATAGAGATGGAAGAAGGAGGGTTTTTTTTGTGTTTTTTTGCATAACCTTGACATTCAAAGGGAAATGTAAAGTGACAATACTCTAACAGAGTTGAATAGGCTCTGAATAAATCCCTTCAGATCATTTAGGGGGACACTGCTTATTAAAGCAGCATTAAAGGAAGTTGCCAACTGAATCAGGAAAACTTTGAAATTACCTTTTGCATGTATGCTTTGTGAAAGTCTGACTCAAGGATTAAATGCTAAAAAATAAAAATTGTGAAATTGAGTGTCACTTGTCAGAAAATTAAGCCTCAAGTGGAGATTGACACCAAAGTGATTTAAAGCTGTTATAAATTGCAGTCTGTCTGCAGTAGTGTCTATTTACCTCTCCTATCTGCTTTTCATTATTTTTAATTTGTATTTTCAGAACTAAAGAGGTTTTGACTGTTGTCAGTTTTTTTAGAGCTTTTAGGGTCTATTTGCTCTTTCAGTAGGATTTTGTAAAAAGCATTTGGCATTTCTTATCTCAGAAAACATATATAGGTTTCTGGTATGTGGGATTCCATACCAAGGCACATTCTGGAGAGTTGCTAATGGGAAAAAAGGCAAGTAGGAGAGATTAGAGAAAAGGACCAGTAAAGAGCAATTGTGTCATGAAGTACTTTTGAGTCTCCCATGTGATCTGCCAGCATCGTGGGAATGCCTTGAACACCTCAGAACCTGTCAAATGACACAACATACTCAAGTGCAGTGAAATGAAGAGAGTCCTCTGTGATGATTCCTGTTGTCACCCCAGCCCACACTGAATCACCCACCTGACAGGTATAGAAGCTGCTTAAGGTTTTTTGACCCTTCTTAGTTGTTTCCTTGTCAGACTGATCATTTGGGTAGTGTGAGTTCCTATCTGCAGGCTTTACTGTGTGTTGGATATCAGCTCATCTCCCACCTCGCACTCCTGTCTGATTTAAGAACAATATGGCTATGAGATCATGCATGATCTAGATCAGATGCAAACTTCTAAGTGATCAGACAGCACACAGACTTTTTTTTGATGACTGTAAAATCATGGCTTGGGTTAACTTGGTTGCTTTTGTCCCACACAGACTGAGAAGATTCCACTGGCAGACTGCAAAGGTTGCCATGATAGCCAGTGGGTGAAACAATGAGCAATTATAAACAGTACATACATACAGCCCCAGACATGGCTAACTCTCCATAGCCACATTAAAACTAATGTGGAGCTAGAAGAATTGCTCTTCTTCAGCTGACTACAGAGAACCAAAAGGTTTTAGAATGAATGTTGAAGATTCATGGACTGAACTGGCATAACTCAGCTAAACTATAATGAAGGTGCTTGTGGAGAAGCATGCATGTCTTCTGTTGCTGCTTTAACAACCGATTGCTATGGCTATTTCTTTACCCACCAGGGCACTACCTATTCATAACACTTACCAGATCACATCCTAGAGATGTCACCAGTCATTGAGGACAGTGAAGCCTTTGTCAACAGAACAAAGTAATGTTCTGTGGGTAGGGTAATAATTGTTGGCTCCCTGCAGTGATGTAAAGAGCGGTTTGAGGGCTGGGATATCCATTTACTAAAATGAAGGAACTGCATCAGGACTGTTAAAAATGAATTTCATTTTAAAATTTTAAGGGAGAAAGAAAACCACTGATTGAGTCACCAATATCTTCCAGGGTCTCCGGATGTAACTAAGTGCAGACATATGAGTTGCCAATTTCCACAACTGGTGAAGGCAGCTCAGGTTTTTTTTACAGCCTGCTAAAAGAAATAAATGCTCCTAAGGCACTGCTCTTCTCATGCTAAGGTAGACACTAGATCAAATGAATTGCTCCCTAAAAGACTGTCTTTCTACTGAGTACAAAAGGAGTCCAGGGTACTAGACCAGAGAAGTGTGACTGCAGTGTAGATATCTAAAGGAATCTGAGGTTTCTCTCTCCCTGTGGAGTCCTACTGCAGAGCAGAGAAGGGTGGCAAGCTCTGGCCCTCACAGTCGCAATTGATGATGAGTAATGCTGCAGATCCTGAAGGTGCTCATCTTGGCATTACACACTTTGATATCAACAGTACAGGGAATCCTGAAACTGTGGTCCCTGAGACAACCTGGAAAGATGTGAGGGAGAGCAAGGAAACATAATATGGTTTCCTAAACCTGAGGGGTTGATGATAAAACTCCCATTAGTAAAGGGTGGTGATGTGAAAAGGAAAGGTAAATTCTACCATCAAGTTGCCAGATTTTCAGTTTCTACTTACTGATAGCATGGCGATTCCAAGAATCTTGCTGTTGAGAACTTGCCTGCCTCTAGAACCCTGACCACCTGTTTAGAGAGCATGGGACCTTCCCTGGCCTAGAAAGGATTCAACAAGAAAATCTGTGGACTTACAGACCTTTTTGTCTCTTCTATGGCTCTGGTTGCACTGAAAAGAAAGCAAAATCAAAGAACCTAAAATTTGTGAATACTTCATAAACTTTAAACACCACAAAAGCAATGGCAATATTTGCCATGGGGAATGACTTTCAACTCAAGTCTTTGAAGGATGGTATAGACTGGATAATTTTGCAAAGAAAACAAGCATCGCTTTTTAATTTGAGTGAATCATCAGGCTTTTACATCCAAACTTTAAGTATTAATTGACTCAGCTGTGTTATTTAATGTCACCATTCTGCAACCTTAACAAAATGAAAACAGCCATGAATATCATCAATCTCTGGGCACAGATAAATTTCCACATCCTTCATTCCACACTAAGAAGCCTTTCCCAGGCCAGAACAACAAAAAGAAAAAAAACTTTCACATGAAAGTCTAGCCATTCATCAGAAAATCAGCTCGATAAAAATGGTGAAGTTCAAAATTCTGTCCTCCTCTCTGGTTTCTCTCAATGGCTTCCAGATTCCATCCATTTGATTTACAAAATGAAAGACGTGCTCCCTCCACCCCTAATTACCAGGGACACATATTCAGTTTTAGATGAAAACCTTTTGTATGTGCCTCTTAAGTCCTCCCCAGAAGTTCTGCCACTGGAATTTGGCCAACCATTTTGTTGATGATGCATGAGCTGGAACCAAAGGGAGATGATTTTTCCATTAAGGGCTTTGGCTCTGCAGAACCAACAGGAGTAAACTATTAGTTTTGCTTGCTAAAGAATCCACTATAACTCAAAGACACAATGAAACAAATCTTTGGGGAAAGGTTCTTATGTTCCTAGAGAATCACTTTCCTAACTATAATCACACCAGTTCTCAAAGCTGTATACACAAATCTTATGTATCTTATTACTGACAGTCAAGAGTCCAAAGGTTCAGACCTTCAAAAGACCTTGAAAGGCTTCGAGCAAGCAACAGATTACTCTGTCAATAAGATTAGTTTGGTTCTTTTGCTCTACAAAAAATATTGCTCTTGACTAATATACAAAGTAAAAAAAAATTCAAACCACCCAGAGTTGGAGCATCTAATTTTTGTAAGTCCTTGACTCCATTAAGACATGAAAGGACAGAAGACTGTTAATCGTTGGAAGATGAAATATACTCTTACTGCATGTTATCCAGTGTGGTTAAAGCTATGGACTAATGAAGACTTAGGTGAGGCTGGAGGTTTAGGGGTCTGAAGGACACCCAGAGGGGAGGAATACTTTGATAGTTACTGTCTATGACCTTATGTAAAAAGGCTGCTGTATTGGGTAGTGCTTAACAGGGAGGCTATCGCCACCTTGCTGCTCCTCCTTTGGTGTATTTCTGCCAGGGATAAAAAGGAATTAAAACATTAAGGTTCTGTATGAAGTTACACACTAAGGAGGACTTTCATATTGCCTGGACATGGACACCTTGTCCCTCGAGTGTTCAAGACCAGGTTTGATAGGGCTTTGAGCATCCTGGTGTAGTGGAAGGTATCCCAGCCTGTGGCAGGGGCTTAGAACTAGATAATCTCTTAAGGTCCCTTCCAACCCAAACCATTCTATGAGTCTATGAATCTTTGACCAGGAGTGGAGAATGTGATACAAGAGGCCCTTTCCTGACCTGCAGAAATCAGCTTGCCCCTTGCTCTTCCTCCAGTGCTCATAAAAACTCAGTCCCATCACATATCCATTGGATAATTAGGAAAAGATGAAAAAGATGTCTCTACATGATTATCATTCAAGGTCCTTTCTGGCAAGCTTGGCTGAAACATAATTTCCTTTCCCAATGCTTTCATGGGTAATGGTCTCACTCAAATCCTGTACTCAAAACCTGTTTCGTCGACCACTGCATCTCTGGTTGCATCTGCTCACTGTCAAAGCATGCTGTTCCAAAAGGATCAGAGTGTGGCAGTGCACAGATTGGTGTTTAGCCACTTAGTATTTCTAAGTGCAGTTATGAGGTGTTATTGTTGGAGTCACGTTCCGATATTAAGAATTGAAGTGCCAAAGCTATGACAAGAAATTATCTGAGACATCAATTCTTTCAAATGTGACTACCATGAGAAATGTGCCCCCAGTTCTGATACCACCTCCTTATTTTTCACTAAAAAAGGCAAATTGAAACTGATAAAATTATATTTTGAAACCATTTAAAAAAGTTTCAACGTCCAGCAATACTGGGTTGAAAAGCAGCAATGGCACTTACTTATTCAGTAAGTTTTTCAGAGCTAATGCAAATGATTTGCTTTTGTCTCTGTGCATGTGTGTGTGTGCATGTTTGGCATTTGAGCCTACTCCAAGCTCATTCATCGTGCAGTAGCTTCACATAGCAAAAATAAGAATGTGTCCCACAGCAACATCCAGTGACCTCCTGTAGAACCTGGGCCCCATGATATTGTGGTGCATAAACATTTACTAACAACTGGTTACTGCCCTGAACAGTTACAAATCTAAATAACAAATAAATAGACAGTTAGGAAATACAATCTCTTTCAAGTGCCAATCTGTAGGGATTGGGTCTGTGTTCAGAGATTAATGCTGGACAGGGGAGAGGAATCCCACCGCTGCTCTCCACCCTGCTGGCCACACTGTTGGCTAGGTTGATAGTGTTCAAAAGTTATTGAAAAAGCTGAATTTAAGATAAGTGTGTGGCTGTATTAATATGTAACATGTTCAGCCGCAGCAGAATTCAGACTTTTCCCCCAAGTAGAGGTTTTCCTCTTGAAAAGCTGTGAGTGACTCTGGACCTGAAGCAGTCTTGATGGTTTACAAAGTGGATGTGTGACAAGGCTGGTGTTAAGAGTGGATGTTCATTTGAGTTTCAGTGTCAGTATAAATGTGAAATATTTTGGTACAAACAACTGGGAAATCAAAGTAAAGTATGTGTGTGTGTGTTTATTTTCAGTAGAGATGGTGACCCAGAGGCAGGTGTACAACTTGGGAACTACTCTCTTCATTCAATGCCTCTTGGGCTTGAAGTCTCTTTTCAGAGCCCCAGCTGAACTGGAAAGCTGTTAATTTTTCCTCTTTGTTTCATGCTTGCAGACTTGTTGCCATCATCATCATCATTCTCAGACATTAGCTTTGTTATTAATGTAGTACATTTTAGTAAATTCCATAGTCTTTAATGCATCTGCGTCAGTGCCAGCTAACCCCATGACCACCTACTCCCAGCAGCTTCAGAGTCAAGGAGTAGGAAGTTCACTGTACTTACAATAATGACTGTTTTTCCAAATTAATTCATCTTTTGGATATATGAACCCTGACAGCACTGTTAATACAAGAGTGTGAACTGAATTATGCTCTATGTAATGCTAGTTACTTCATTTACATTGCTCGTGAAGATTTTTTTATTTCTGTTACTAAATCAGAAAATTTTAGAATGAAGAATTTTTTAAAGTTTTTATTTCTAAATAGAGTGGGGCACAGTGGTTAAGTGATCTTGGAATTTGTATCAAGTGCTCTGAAAATCAGCTCAGTGTTCAAGGAGTTAGTAAATGTTAGTAATAACTATAAAAACATTCAGCTTTAGAAAAGACTACAGAAATATCTTTATGTTGGAAGACAAAAACATCATATAGCTATATAGCACACCCACATTTTGGATGTTTCTGGCAATTTTGGTTCTCCTCCCCTCCATCCAGGAACAGACACACTGGGATCAGAAGAAGCTCAGAGAATGGTGACAGAGGCAATCAAATGGCCACATCAGAAAAGAGGGCCCCTGCTCTTTGGCTTGTTAAGTAGTGAAATATGTAAGTAAATTCCTGAAGGGTGATGAGGTGGAAGAAAATGAACAGGAATCTCTACAAATTAAATGGAGCACCCAATGAATTTTTTGAGCAATCCAGTTCAAAAACAAATGAGCGGAAGCCTTTTTCTGCCAAGCTCGTATCCTGTAACTGATTGTTGTCACAGAAGGCTGTGAGTCCAAATATATAGATAGGCTTGTAAAATAAAGACAAAACTGTAGAGGATCCATCCCATGGGATTATTAAATTTAAGGGTCTGGATTCAGCTTCCCACTCAGGATGTTTCTGAGCTGTGTAGTTTCAGATCCTGGGAGATTATTCCAGATGCAGGATCACTCTTTACATTCCATGTTTACTCCACTCTTTCCCTATGCATCCATCAGGCTAAAATTTTTGGCTTGGCTGAGTGTAACCACCAATAGAAAATGTAGAAACAGACTTGTTCTCATAATCTACAGTTCTATTTTTACTGTCTTCAAGGCACTAACAATAAAGTACTTGTTCATCTGCCAGCCAAAACATGATAGACCATATTGTTTTGGTCTGAACCTGTGATGTTCACATCTTCCTACTTCAGTTCCTCCTATTCCTCTCCAGCTGCCACTGTGAGAAGTATTTTCCTCACAGTATGATTTCAATTCCTTTTCCATTTTCTATTGTAATGATATCTAAGGCAAAAAAAGAGAACTCTTTCAGCACACAGACATCAGTGCACAAGGCTGATGAGGTCTCTTTGGGATATAAACTCACAATGGCAATGAACTCATCTGGATACCAAGCACCAAGAATTATTACGTATCTTTTCTGTGAGACAAATTAAGATTGAAAGGATAAATCCCAGAAAAAGCCCATATGAACTTTCTTAAATTTATTCAATTTTGACTATAAATTTAAACAAGCATGAAAAATACTTATTACACCCTTTAGCTTGATTTAGATTGTTTGTGCTAGTCCAACATGTATTTGTGTATTCCAGTGTTTTGCACAACATTTTCCAAAACACTTGAATGGTAGCTCTCCAATCATGTCAAAGTCCCATGAAGAGACTTCAGGAATTTGTGCTGCTAGTCAGACTGCAAGAGGTATAATAAAATTGATTCATTGGGTCATTCTCTTTGGAGATCTGTCCATTGTGTCCTGCAGCCCAAGAGATGCAGAATGTTCCATGAGGAAGCATAACCTTCTTTTTATAGAAATAGGGCACTTTGTATCTCCTTCAACGGCTGCACTTACAGAACTTTTCCATGGACAATACCCATGGAGAGGCTGACCTAGCATACTCCTAGTCCAACTCATTCCTCTGAAGCTGCATGCTCAGTTTTGGGAAATGGAAAATGAGTACTGAGAGGCGGCATAGAAGAAATCATGCTTTAAGCAGACCTTTTTTTTTTTTCATTGTCTTATTTGCTGTGAGACCTTCCTCTGTATCTTACCATTTGTTGTTTATATCCAAGCATAGCAATTAGAGCTTCTCTGTAGCTATCCACTTTCCTGGGGATAGCTGTAGCAGACTCTTCAGAATTTGGAAGCCTGGAGGTCAGGCTTCAAAAATGAGGAATTACCTTGGAAAAAAGAAAAAAAAAGAAAAAAAAAAAGGAAGAAAATACAACCCATTACCAATCCACTGAGAGCTGGAAATCTCTCTTGCTTGCCTGTCAGCTGCTTCAACTGTTCAAATGTCTTTATGAGCCAAGACGATGTTTGGCAAGTCCACTTTAGTTTCAGGAGATTTAAAAAAAAATCATCTTTTATTTTGCCTGTTCATTTCTTTTCATCCTTAAATCCTCAATGAAATGAGAATGCTAACACTTTGTGATGCCCTTTTGAACTGAATTCTGCTATGGTTTGACAAGACTGATGTCTGACACTACATATGAGGTTCATCTTGACTAATAGTAGTGCTCAAAGTGCCAGAACTCTAACTCTGGGCAAGTCATTTGAGGCTACCTCTAGAATTGCATGAAGAAAGCCAATTCTTCCTGTGATCTGCTGTATGTCTAAAAAAAGTAAGATAAATCACTCATTTCCAAACAGAGAAATACTAATTTAGTGTTTGTAGAATGTTGACCTTATACGTACTCTTATAACCCAGTGATGGAGGGGATCTGGGCTTTTATCAAACTTCTGTTCTTCACATTGAAGAGTTGTTTCTAACAACACAGTTTACTCAAGAAAATGTATAGCATAGTCCTTCAATCAGAATTGGACCGTTAACTGGAATTATGTCTGAGGCTGTGTGTGTGAATGACAGAGATGTTTCAGGCTGATTCTTCCACTCAGGAAAGACACTGTGTAAGTGGCTCATATGGGTATATTGAGACAGAGCTGACAAAGATGACAGACACTGCAAAGCCTGATACAAGCAGTTATCTAACCAGCACTGATTGCAAAAAGTGAGCCAAGCCACTGGCCATTGTTCCAGGTCTGCTCCTAAGTGCAAACTTAAACTCTTCAGGAACTCTGAGTCCTGGAGACTTAGAACCTTTCTAACCACCTGCTGCTATCTTGCTCTCATTCCTTTTGTTGTCTGCATTGCACCAAAGCTTCTGTGTCAATGCCTAATATCATCTCTGTTTAGCTCCAAGAACACAACCGGAGAGAAAAACCGCCTTCTCAGAAGTGCTTGTAGTCTTGATTATTTCCCAGGACACATCAAAATTATGTCTGCTTGGTCTACAGAAAATAGGTTTTGTAAGTAAGGGCTGATATATTTTATTAGACCATCTGATGTAGCTGGAAATAAAAAAGGAGTTTCCAGTGACTCAACCCCTTCTTCAGGACTGAAATCAAAGCAGCCAACTTCATAGTAAGTCAAAGTTGCCTTGTTTATGTTTAAACCATCATTGCTACAAGATAGTATTAAATATATATCCTGATCCAAAGTCTGTAAGAGGCAAGGGAAAGAGTACCATTTGCATTAGTAGCTTTTAAGTTAGCATAAGGATGTTCTATGCTGGGATACCAAAATGTGGCCAGGATTGAAAAATATTTGTTCTAAGGAAACTAGTGAGATGTATTGGCATTTAACAGATCTTCAGAGTTTCCTATGAGGTCCTTAGATGAAAAAGCATAAAAAAGCTTAAACCTGTTTTATTAATGACCACTTTAACTCACTTCTGGTAGTCATCTGTTGCCTGTTCAATAAAAACAACACTGGCACCTGAAAGGTTTCAAAAAGGCAATGCATGTGATTGCTTTTTTGAAGGCATTGATTGGGGTCAATAATGGTTAAATCTTGGGGAGGTTATTCTGCCAGGCAAGACTTAGAGTTTAAGCTTTTGATTTTGCTTTTGCATGGGAAACAAGATATTATAAGTGAAATGTCTAAATTTTTGTCTGAATTCATCTCTTATCTTTGTTTCACAGAATAATTCTTTTCAATGAAAAGTGGACAGAGAGCCAGAAAATGTGAAAAATGGCCACACAGCATGTCTGTTGGTGTCACCATGATTCAGGGACACACTTTTGGCCCTGGAAAGAAGAAAGCAGGTACAGACCTGAAAACCGAAATGGTCCTCCCATAAATAAACAGAGGTAGCGAAATTCAGGCTTTTGTAGAAGGCAAGCCCAACAACCACTTTAACCATCTAAATGTGCATGGGTATATCCTGTTCACAGTGAGTGTTTATGCACCTCGTGTTCTGCTCTGTGCATGCTCATCAGCTCTGCAGTCTTGGCTGAATTAACACAGCTAAATGACTATTTCTTATTAAAGTCACTCGAGATCCAAAAACTAAGGGAGTTCGCACTCACTTTCATCTCAAAGACCCTATTCACTCTGGAAAGCTCAGAGGGTATTGAGGCTAAAGAGGAGGACTGTCCTCTTGTTCTTTAACATCTTTCAAGCAAAAGCACCTCCCAGTGTGGGGAACCCTGTAATCTATGCTTTGCCAAATCCCACCTCTTCGCTAGCAGGAGAGAAAACGTTCTGATCAATAGGACCCTTTGTCCTTGCTGTTGAATTTTCTGTTGCAAACAGCAATTGATCAGTGAGAGAGAGAAATTAAGAGGCATTTGTAGTTCAACAAAGGTTGACGGGTGATCCCTGCTGGGATATTTTCAGATTTTTTTTTGCTCTAACTGTGGTCTAATGAAAATCAGAGTCATAGTTCAAGAGCAATTTGTGCTTCTGTCTTTGTAAGTTATGAGCTGAATACCCACCACAAAATGTACTCCAACAACAATTAGGCATAATTATCAGTGCAAGCATACCAGCAGTGCTAATAAAACAGAGCTTAACATGCAAAATACCATAAAAAATGCTCCAGGAGCAACCTCAATTTTATGAATTCATTGGAGACATTTCAGATAAATAAAGAACAAGAGGTACTTGGAATTGAATTATAGAATAGTTAGGGTTAGAAAGGAACTTAAGATCATCAAGTTCCAAACCCCCTGCCATGGGCAGGGACACCTCACA
>JAOEHY010010557.1:23459-41224 GCA_025447955.1 Psilopsiagon aurifrons | reverse complement strand
TAGGATGAGAAAGTTGGGGCTGTTCAGCCTGGAGAAGAGAAGGCTGCGTGGAGACCTCATAGCAGACTTCCAGTATCCAAAGGGGACCTATAAGGATGCTGGGGAGGGACTCTTCATTAGGGACTGTAGTGATAGGACAAGGAGTAACAGGTTAAAACTTATACAGGGGAAGTTCGGGTTAGATAAAAGGAAGAAGTTCTTTCATGTAAGGGTAGTGAGGCACTGGAATGGGTTTCCCAGAGAAGTTGTGAATGCTCCATCCCTGGTGGTGTTCAAGGCCAGGTTGAACAGAGCCTTGGGTGGCATGGTTTAGTGTGAGGTGTCACTGCCCATGGAAGGGGCATTTTAACTAGATGATCTCAAGGTCCTTTCCAACCCAAACTATTCTATGATTCTGTCATCTCTTGTGCAATCATCTTGCCTTTGTCTTCATACATAGTCCATGATTACTTTTTTATATTTTGTCTCTATTTTAAGATTTTCATGGCAAAGATGATTTGTTTGTATTGTAGGAAGACCAATGGCTACCAAACATTGACTCTAGTCAAACCTTATTGTGTTTAAAAAATTTAAGTAATAGTAATACTGATAAAAGAAAACTTCATAATAATCAATAAAATTTATTTTTACAGTCATGTGCCATTAATGTGAAAAATTTCTATATTCATTTAAGGTATCAGAACTGTTGTCATCCCTCACAAATATTAAAAGCAAACAGCAAAAGTATCCATCATTGTAAGAGCAAGGACACACCTTTCTCTTCTGTACTACACAGTCAGGTGTAAGATCTAACAGTTCAGGTGCTGCAGCATGTAACAAACACTGCTTTCTTTCTAATGAGACTATTAGTAGCAGTTGTTCACATAGAGATGTTGGAAACACTGACACACCAAGAACAGGAACAAGAACCCCAGACAGTTTTATATTGAAAGATGTCAAACAGCCGTCTAAATCAAAGTCAAAAATATCTGTTGCTGGAGGGCACAAAAAAGCTGATGTTTGTGATCTACTGCAAAAACTTGTACTCCCCTATGTGGTTTTGATAAAATACTGCGTTTGTATGCCAGTTGCTTTGATCCAAGACAAATATTTAGTGAGGAGTTACTATGCAAGCCACTACATTTCAGGAAGGAGAAGATGTTCTAGCCAACTTTTGAGTGTTCCTCCATCTCTACATTGCACATTTCTGATGGTGAGCAGTCTGCTGATAATTATTTATGAATGTCTCAGAGTAGCATAAATGGGACAAGCCAGGAACAACAGAAAAAAAATTAAGCCCAAATTTCAAGAGACAGCTCTTGAATAAAGGAACTCGGGTATTATATTCTGAAATGAATATCTTATCTTAGGTGACATGGTTTAGTGTGAGGTGTCCCTGCCCATGACAGGGGGGCTGGAATTCGATGATCTTAAGGTCCTTTCCAACCCGAACTGTTCTATGGTTCTATGACTCTATGAAATAATTTCCAAATAAAGAAGTATGAATATATGGGACACGGAGGAAGATCATACAGTCATAGAATATCTCAAGGATCATCTGGTCCAACCTTTCTTGGCAAAGCATGATGTAGACTAGCACATTGCACCCTGTCCAGCCAAATCTTATAAATGTCCAACACAGGGGAGTCCACTACTTCTGATTGTTCTTGCTGTGAAATACTTTCCTCTTTCATTCAGTCAGAATCTTCCCAGGAGCAACTTGTGCCTGTTACGCTTTGTCTTTTCCACATGACTGCTTATAAAAAGGGAGTCTCCATCTTCTTTGTAGCCATCCTTTAAATATGGGAACATGGTGGTAAAGTCTTCCCTAAGCCAGCTTTTCTCAAGGCTGAACAAGCTCAGCTCTCTCAGCCTTTTCTCACACAGCAGGCTCCCCAGTCCCCTGGTAAGCCCTTCTCTGGACCTGTCCACACCATTTTTATATAGCAGGGACCAAAACTGAACACAGTATTGCAGGTGTGGCTTAACGGAAGCCATATATATTGGGGTAATGATCTACTTATCTCTGCTGGCAATGTCCTTGTTGATGTAACCCAGCATCTTGCTGGCTTTCTTTGCTGCAGCTGTACACTGTTCACTCATGCTGAACTTGTCCAACAGGACCCCTAGTCTCTTTCTGCTCCCCAGCTGGGTTGATCCCAGCCTGTGCTGCACTCTTGGACTGTGTTTAGCCAGGTGCAAGACCTTCCACTTTTCCCTGTTGAACTTCATATGGTTCTTGTTTTCCCACTCTTCCAGCCTACCCAGGTCCTCCTGCAGACTGGTTCCCCCTTCCAAAATGTCCTTTTTCTTACTCAGTTTGGAATCATCACCAGTTTATCAGAGTACACTTCATCCTGTCTTCCAGATCACTTATGAAAGTTAAATAGAGCTTTTCCTAGTATCAAAGTTTGCAAAGCAAAACATTTTTCTACATGTTTCTATACCAAACACTTACTTTTTGACAAAAGCCTATAAGAAATATAAGAAAATTATAGAAAATCATGCCAGGCATTTAGGAACTCTCTCAAATCCATGTGCACAGAGGTAGCTAACTCATGCAAGCTCGTCGGTTGCTGCTGACATTTAATTCAGTAGGAAACTTTGCTTGGATTTTGGTGGGAGTTGGATTCATATAAACTATTTACTTACTTGAGCAAAGCACTGGATTCACAAATGAATGATGCTTTGATTTTTCAATCTACATGTGCTCCGAAGGGTATTAACAGCCTTTTTTACAGACCTACTTCAGCTAATGGCTTGCATATATTATAAGCATTCTTTGGAGAGAGCCTAGCACACCAGAGCATCTTCGATCCCACTTTAAAAACAGAGGGGAGAATCTGTGCCAAAGCAAAACTTCCTGTATTTCTCCTCTCCTCCCCACCTTCATCACTTCAAAGTACTTTGTAAGATATACTTATCAATTTTTCATATATTACTCTGTATGTGTGTTTGTATGTGTGTGCACACCCATATCTAAGGAAAACACCATTTAATGGCTCTGAGTGGCCTTCCTGCGTAACTGGGAAAAAATAAACCTATTTTTATAGCTTCTGGATTCTTACATATAACCTAAAGTTTCCAAGGAACAATTTGGTGGAGGCTGTATCTTTTCCACCATTACAGTATTTCTGGGTAGGCAAGTCTGCACCTGAAAACTGCCACAGCATTCACTTCCTTATGTCCCTCAAGAAGCGGACAACTGTGTAGGCAGCTAGTTTCAACTGGTTCTCATACCGTCTCTGCCAAAAGGTTCCTCAGACCAACAGTGGCAAAACCCATGCCTAGATGACCAAGGAGGCTTTAACACGGCGATGGAATGAAACAAGCTGTAGTGAGATCTGTTTTTTTTACTTCGCATAGCATATGCACCACAGGCAACATTGATACAAACCTGTCTTTTCCGGTCCGCCAGCAGCCCACATGTGTGAGAGCACACAGTTGTTAATGTTGACATCTAGTAACTTCTTGGCATAGTGACTGAGACTGGCAGTATGAGTGCCAAACAGTGATGATGACATGTGAATTATTTTTCCCCTTATATTTAGTAAAGATCTCTCTGCAGAGCAGTAAAAGGCCCATTTTTATTTATTTATTTAAATAACAGAAACAACTAATGTAGGTGTTTATCGATGTAAATACCTCACTGCAAGAGTTGGGTCCTGAACATCAGCTAAAATTATAGCACACAGAGGTCTCGTAAGAAGGTTATCCCTTCTGCTTACATTAGAGAAGTTGCATTACTTATGTGTTAAAATAACACATACTTTTTTGCCAGTGTCAGAAATACCATATGTGATCTTCCACAGTCTGAGGGGATTGCAGAGGGAATTGTATAAAGCCACTGTGAAAAGGAAAGAGATGTTCCAAAATTTTTTGAGAGAAACACATTACAGACATTTCAAGACACTAGAGGGAACAAGTCAGAAAGCACTCTATGTTCTCCCTTTGATTTTTAAGGATTTGACAGTTTCCTCTGTTTATCCTGCATATCCTGTTCTGCCTCACAAATTTAAATGGGAATGACTTCGGTTCAGCAGGGAAAGCAAAGAGTATGTGCTGTAAGTAATTAAAGAGTTATCATTGCTTTTAATTATTTTTCAGACTGTAGTAGTAGCTTGAAATTGAGCTTAGAGCATGACCTCCTCACGCTGTACAAACACAGCAGAACAAAATTACTTTTTCTCCCAAATGCTTTACTGTTCCTCAGATACAGAGCAGCTGGAGGGAAACTAAGTGTTCAGACAGACAAAGTACATGTATCTCTTTGCCTCTGCAGGAGTGCAGTGAGCTCCTGTTTGTATAATAAGTAGTATGTCTTTTTCTGTTCTTCCTAATTCCCAGTCTAATTGGTTCAATTAACTGCTGCAGACGTGGGTCAGATGGGATCCTCAGAATGTTCTAGATTAATCAGCCACTTATTTAAACAGGTTGTGCCCTACCCACACTAAAGAACTGAAGACTGACCTTCTTTCATCATTTTATTTCTCATTCTCCTGATTTTTCTACCCTCTTTCCAAAAAATGCCTTGGGGCTTTTTAATTGCCTTTTCCCTCAGTGCCTACTCTTGTTGGTTACAAAGCTGTCCTTGCTTCCAGTTGCCATGGGAAAATCCATTCTTTCAGTCTGCTTTGCTCTGGGGAGACATTTACCAGTTTTATTCCTCTCTGCTCTTCCATTCTCCTTTGACACACCAGACTCTCCTATTTTATGACAGGTTTCCCTCAGTCCTGATTACAAAGCGGGTATCTCTGCCAGACCCACAACCCTGTCTCCAAGTGATAGCAGTATCTTTCGCTTGCCTGGTTGTCACTGCTAATCAGGTAGTTCAGTGGTGTTGCCTCGCCAAAAAGACTCTCTTCTCCCCAGGTGCACAGGGCAGCCACAAGCATTCTCTTCAAGCTACTCAGAAATTTCCACTGCCTGGTAACTGTGCTTTACTTCTGTTTTCAGCATGCAAATATGTTATTCTGTGGAGGCACATGTGACTCTTGAACACAGCAGATGGAAACAGCCATTTCACCAAGCATGGGTGCAGTCCTGCTGCAGCAGATGGTGTTTATGAAGATACTTGAGGGGACAGTGCCGAAGCTGCCTTAGCATCACTAGTCATTCTCTCAGAAATCACACTGGGAGAGAACTATGTAAGAATTTCAGATTTACTCTAAAGCTGTAAAGTATTCTTTTCAGATGCATAAAGAGTGTGGGAAAGAGCTGAGTGAAAACCTCAGACAGGTTCTACTTTGGTCAGCTTTGATTGCACCCCCACACAAAGGCTGAAAGCTAGGTAGTGAAGTGCTACTTTTTTGGATTGGTTTTTGGTTTGGTTTGGGGTTTTGGGGGGCTTGTTGTTTTATTTCTTTTCCAAATTATCTGGTCTGAAACACAACAATGTTAATTAAAACCTGCCGGCATCAGTGAAGTTTGGATTAGGACCATAAGGCATGAAATGGGTTGCTTCTGACATAAGAAAGATAAGTATTCACCGAGTATCCTGGCCATTTTCTGATAATGGCTGTCCCCACTTTAGAATTTCAGTTTGAAAGGACACGTAGCTTTATTCCCCAGCCATATACTGCTGGGAGGAAGCTCTGCCTCTGAAAAACACTGCCACCTCTAGCTGGAGGGGAATTATATAAATTTGCTGTAAAAAAAATTGTTCCTCAGAAAAAAAGAAGGTGTTTTAGTGCTGCACAAAGGCAAGACTGTGCCTTAACTCCTGGAGACTCCAGCATCACAGCATGATGGTTGTGTCTCACTGGAGAGTGTCCTTCCTTTGCAAAGTGACCTACAGAATGATAAAGCAGACTCTATACTTCTAATTCCTTCTGCACATAAAAACACACTCAAAATGGAATTTCACCTCTGTGTAGACGAATTCATACTGCTGGAGTAGAAGACGTAATATAGATTAAAACTTGGGTAATTCTTAGAACAAGTGCCTACAAAATAAAACTAGTGCTTGTGCTTCAGTTGTAGCACTATCATAACCACCTGCTGTCTGTAATTTGCAGGAAAGACAGACTTCCAGGAGGCTGTCTTTGCTTATGATGTTTAAAATTCACAGACGAGTTAAACCAAGTAAAATTGCTTAAAAACCCTTTGGTCTGTGCAGGGCAAACAAGTGAAAGGTGGAAGGCACTCCAATCTGTGCGTTTGTATCGAAGGTTTTATTGATGTAGTAGTTTTTACAGTGAGGAATTTTATACAAATTATTCTAACATCGCTGCTGAAACTGAGTAACCGAAAGCTATGTAGGAGAAATGGACTATTTTTCTAAGCTTTCAGTATCTGCTGAGCCTTTTAGGGAGTAATTGGAGCTATTACCCCTCATCTGTAGTTATCTTTATTAAAAGATGTGAGAGCCTAACTTTCAATGATGGTTGTGACGTTGGATGTTTAGTTCTGAAGAGGTTTATTCCATGCAGGGTGCTGGAGCTGGCTCACCACTCTCAGCCTGCACACTGCAGGGGAGAGCAGGGGACAGCAAGGGAAGCCTTGCTGTCTAATGTGGGTCTTTGAATTCTGCTATGCAGCAAGATTAGAAGTTACATCTTTAAAGCTGATCTTAAACCTCTCCCCTCTCTTCCCTCTTTTCCCCTAAGCTGCTCAAGTCAAGTTCTCTTTAGCTGCTCTTCTTACAAACCTGGTGTGGGCTCCCGTGCAACAAATAGAATACATGAAAGGGTATTTTTGTCATTTTAAGGCTGCCTTTGTCTCTGATCTAACAAGGTTGCAACACCAGTTCTGCTTGCTCTGTGATCAGTACTGTAACAGTTCGCATACTTAGAAATGGCAGCGTCACAGTGGGTTGTTTTTACTCACATCTGCAGCGCAGCTTCACCATACAATTATACTTTAGAGGGAACAAAAGTCCAGGCTGTTTTGTGAATTATACGCAAAACACTAAGAACCAGGGACATTCCTTACATCGGAAAGAAGTGCTCCATCTTCATCAGAATTTCATAATCCTCACAGAAATTTTTCTTTATCATTGTGTGTCAAGAGTAACATCCAGCAGTGGCATCATGCGGCAGAAATTTCCCTCTGTTATGCAGTGGAATAACTATTTGCTTTGTACAGGTCTGCTGTAATATTAATCTAGCTAGAATATGCAACAATTTTCCTAACAGGTAACAAGTTTCTGCTGCTTTTACTTTGTGTGATCGTTTTGGGTTTTTTTACTAATGTTTGACAGTGACAGCGCTCTCCTGAATTCATGCACCTACTTGGCAATCTCAGTGAGGATTCTCTGTCTGTCCCCAAGCCCTCAGAACCAGGCATTTGGTGAGTCAAGCTCTGAGCATGAACAGGGCAGTTCGAAAGAAAGTCTAAAAAACCTTTACAAGGTAATATGCTTTTTTTTTGTTGGGTGTGGTTTTGGTTTGGTTTGGTTTGTTCTGTTTTGTTTTGTTTTCCCAGTGTGCAATATTCCTGTCTTCTAAGTTTCAGCTTGGTAATATACTTGTTTTGTACGTTGTTGCAGTTTAACATTTCTGTTGTGTTACATGCACATACACATGCTGGACAATTACTGAACTCACCAGCTAAAAAGCATTAGGAGCTCTTAGGAACACACGCATGAATGAAAACTTAAGTATAGAACCTGCTCTCCCAAGGTCACACAAAATATCGCAGCTGGAATTAATATAAAGAGCTATTCTCTTTCATTATGCCTTGCAAATCATGAACTGCCCCAAAGCAAAAGTAAATTACGTTTCTCTCGATTGCAGATGTCCCTGTGCATTGCCAGAATAGCATGAAAATGTAAACAATTCATAGACTTTATAAATGACAGTTATGAATTGAATGTAGCGCAGGTGCAAGACCGTGTCTGTGGCTTCTTGAGGGACTGCAAACAACAGAGTGAGAGGCTGCAGGTTTTTGAAAAATTAAAAAATAAAAAAGATGGTAGGGCCTGAAGCATGGCAAGAGTCAGAGATGGGGCACAAATCACAGCAGACACACTGGGATTCACAGCAGGACAGCTGCTAGACTCTTTCCCCATTTGCTTCATAGCATTGCCTTCTGTGTAGAAAAGGTGGATAATTAGATTTGAATGGTGAAACCTCAAGTCAGCCTGAATCCTCTTTACCACCTGGAAATTGCTCAGAAAGCAGACACAGAGAAGTATCACAGGTCTAGCTAGGAAACCACTGGTTTCTGTAATGTTTGGGGATTTTAGGATTAATTTTTTTGCCCCTGCTACATTCGTTTTGTTATAAGGGAAGAAATTGAGAAGCTCCTTCCTCCTGGGATGGGGACAGTAATAATGGCAGCAGGGTGAGTGGCACACACGTCATGCCCAAAGGTAGGTCTGGATCCTTGGAGCACTGCTGAGCATCCACTGAAAAAATAGTAGGATGTGTTTGCATTTTGCACTGCAAAATGCCCAGGAGCATTCTGGGGCAGGCACAACTCTGCTGGCAACAGCAGCTTGGGAATTGGTTCTCAAGCCTGTAATTGCTTGCACTTGCAGCTGATCCCAGGCTCTTAAAAATCCTGTCCATACAGTGAGGGAAGAGAAATGATCAGTACAATTAGTCCCTGCTTACTGCTCCTCAGGCACCAAGAGAGACAGTCTGGGGTGAGCTGTGCTCCAGTGGGCTGTCACATTCTTGCTTTGAGTATATTATTTCAAGCACATTATTTTTAGAGCCTTCAAAGCTGCAAAGGCCCATAGATATTGGATCAGGGCCAGCTTTGACTGCAGTTATAAAAGTGTTGGCCATAAAATGCTATTCAGGGTAGTGTAGTAGATGACATGCAGATCCAATGAGGTCCTGGGCTATTTTGGGCCAGCTGTGATTTTCTGTCCTGCAGGGCAAGATAGCTCATGAAAGGTGCTTATGTGCAGTTTATTGTTGGAACTAAGGTTGGGCAAAGGAATGCTGAACTGACCTCAGGAGTTAGCCTTAGCATGCCACAAGCTGGCAAAAGGTAACAGACCCCCAGCTGTTGTACAGCTTTTTTTCCAAGGTAACAGCAGCAGGATCACATCTCTGTGCCATGCATAGTACGCTCATCACTGCTGCTCTCAAATAGGGAGCAGTTTGTATTAGGCTGTTGCCTATACAAACTCAATGATAGGATTAACACTGCCAGCTTTATTATGCTTTCTACCACTGCTTCTGTCTGTGTCAGTAGTCCCCATGAAATATCTCAATATTTTAGGGGAAAGATGGAACATAATACTAAGCAATACCTCTTCTCTTTAGCCACTGGTGAAGAGGACAGGTGCAGATATACAGAGTTCTGTACTTACTTTTCTATGTGGACTTTAATGTTTGCCTAGAACAGTCTAGAGGCCAGGGTCTCACTATAGCTTTGGTGAGCAGATATTATCATGGAGTGGTGGATGAGTGTCTTGAACAAGGTTCTTCCATTGCACACTATCATTTTTACAATCTTTATGCAGAAACTATCAGGAAAAAGAGTTTAGTAAGCACCAGAGACTTCTTGACTTTAGATTGAGAATCAAATTTGACAGTGTGAGAATCGGTTGACTGAAGGCTACTGTCAATCATATTGCTGATTTTTGTGAACATCCTAATTTGATCTCATCTGTTTGTCAGAAGGAACATAAAGGATGTGTTCTGCCAGCAGGAACAAAACAACTGTGGAAGATGTGTCTCATTGGTTTTCTTTGGTATAATTTGAGTTGTTGTTTACAATTTATGGAGTATTTTTACAGATTAGCCTGTCCAGCTCACGTTTATAAACACATTCATGACTGTTCATGGGTGGCTTCAAGAAATCCAGCATAACTGAGAAAATTCAACAGATACGCACACTATGGGGCTGCTACCATCTCGTGGCTCCTTATATACACTGCATTTTTATTTGCTAATTATGTCTGCCTCTTCAAATTAATGATTTATATTTTTTTTAATGTGCCTGTAGTGTAGTATCAATTCTTGCAGGTTTGCAGAAGCAACAGTCAGGGGCTGTGTCTAACCTGAACCTTCAGACTTTGCCACAGTACCCGTATTTTTACAGTGCAAAAGCTGTAAATGCTCTTTATGTGACACGTTCCAAAAGTGATGCATTCTTATTCCTGCTACTGTGTTGTGAGTGTAGAAACACCATTTGCTCAACTTCAGTGGCATCCCGCACATAGCATCTTTGAACTGCTGATAGCAAAAGAAGATCTGACTCATGTAGCAGTGAGTTAAGGTTGGCAGCAGTCTCAGCTCAAGTGCAGGCAATTAGCTAGCATTCCTAGTGGAAGTGCTTTGCTTTGTCTCCATGCTAAAGCACTGGTAAGGCTGTCACTCTCTATTAGCTCACTTGTTGTGACTCATGAAATGGCAAATCAGGTTTACACACAGATACCTGTCCCAGAAAACACAGCATTGCCTTCCATAAACAAATACTGCTTTATGAAACTTGTGCTTTGAACCTCTGTAAATTCAACAGAAAACACTTTTTCCTTTGTCTTGCTACTACTCGTGCATTTGTAGATGGCCTACCTTGCTGGATAATCCTCAGTTTCCCACCTGCATTTCCAAAGTACTTCTAGCAGTTCCCACACGAGCTCTGTCACTGTTTCTCTTTTTGCACTGTACCTGCTGATGTAGTACATGTATTGTGTACAAGGTAAAAAGAATTCATGTACAGAGGAAAAAATCAGTCTGTGCTTTATAGACACCAGCCCCCAGCACCAAGATGCACCATCAGAATTCAGTCTTGCGGCTGACAGGTAATTACACAGATTATGCCTTATTTTGAACTGCTGATTGATTCCTTATTCCACTACTTACTGTGATCCCTGTCACAGTACACAGAAGGTAGTGATAAAATGGTCCCTGTATGTTCTAGCTTCCTAAAAGCTGAACTAAGGCAAGTTAGCTAAAACTGTACTTGGTTACCATGTTAGTTATCACTGCCCTTCCCTGCAGAATTGCAGCTTTGTGCCACTGACAGTTTTTCTAAAAGATACAAACTAAGATCATTGTTTCCTGGGTGGACATTCAAGATCAGGAGAGGAGCTTTTGTAATCTTCACCCTGTTTTATTATGTGTCTATATTGGATTAGCCATGTGCTGACCCTAATAGGTTATGCCTCTCAGTGCCCTCATTAGGTGAAAAAAAATCATTATTGCTCTGATTTGTTGAGGAATAGAGAAAATTGACTTTGACTTCAACTGCTCACAGGTCAGGCTAGAACCTGCACTTTCTGAATTTCAGTAAAAAAGGCCTAAGTTTTGCAAGTGGCAGCCCATGTTCTAGGAAAAACAGGTTCA
The DNA here is from genome assembly GCA_025447955.1 of Psilopsiagon aurifrons. Lineage (NCBI taxonomy): Eukaryota > Metazoa > Chordata > Aves > Psittaciformes > Psittacidae > Psilopsiagon > Psilopsiagon aurifrons. Next base: position 29,996 of record JAOEHY010010557.1, on the reverse strand, counting down.
GCCTGTGACCTGTGTGAGACTTTATACCTATGCACGAGGTTGCAGCAAATGCTTGCAAATCTGGCATTCTTTATTGCAATATGCAACTGGCATCATAGGAATCTGTCCATCTGTGTAACACCTAGGGGAAAGAATATGTTGCATTCCTCTTGCTGGTTTACACATACCGAAGCTAAAAAGGCTGAAAATAAGGGATTTAGTCTTTTATATATTGTTTTGGAAGAGAAAAGAATGAGTTAATTCTGGCTACACAGGTATCCATGGTGAACCATTGAGAGTGACTACAGCCGATGCTGGCAGATACTACTTTCCCTGAAAAAACAGCAGCAACCAGTGCTGAAGAGTAACAGAAATGAATGAACCTTCTGAAGTCACCTTCATATCCTGTGAATGAAAATCTGTTTCCCAGAGAAGGACTAGGGAGCTGTCAACATATCAAAGACCCAGAAGTAAGGTGAACGGAGACAAGTCACACAGTGAAGCTGACAGTTAATCTGGTAAGGATCCTGGGCAGAGATAGTCAGCTCTTCAATGCCTCTTTGTCTAAGGTGACATTTTACTACCTTTGCAGATGACAGGTAGATGCTGATTTTTTTCTATCAAGACCAGCGTCCCTAAGTGTAATTCTTACAGTTAGCATGGGTTTCCCATGAACCTGTATGTTCTCGCATCAGAGCATATTGGGCATTTTCTCTAAATGTGGCTGTGCAGTAAAGCAAGAGATGATACTCTGACACGACGACTGCAGAGCTGAAGAAGCCAGAATGATGCTACCATTTAGGGAAGCTACATCAGGGCAAGCATCTGGAGTTACTTAGAGAGAGCATACAAAAGGTGGGAAAGGCAAAGAAAAACCCTTATCATCTACCTATGATAACATGCCTGTGCTTTGGTAATGCAAGCTGCAGATTTCAGCTGAGAAGCATTGTATAGACAAATGAACTCTTCCCTGCTTCCTATTTGTTGCTTGTTTGTTTGTGAATGACTTATTTTGATTTAACATGACAATGTGATTACCTAAATAAAAGGTTTCTATCTCTGCAAATGCACAGATGAGTTGGAATACTCTCAGAAGGATTTCTTTTAAAATGGAAATAGAAAATACCACCTAATACTAATTTCTATATAAGCACATTATTACTCCTATTTCCAAATAGCAGCTGCATTCCAGCTCAATACAAAGCACTGTGGATATATTCAGTTAAAGAGTTAAGTGAATTAAAACATGCATAGCATTAGGCATGCTGCTTGATCAAAGTAGTAAATAGTAATGTCATTTTTTTTCAGTATATGTACTAGAAAATTCTCACTTCATAAGTGAATTTCAAAGCTTATGTAGATTTACTGGTTTGTGAAAGTATTAGGTTTTATTCAGTGTTTCAGCCTGTGCCCATTTTAACTTTAGACTCACAGGATAGATATTTTAAAGGCCAGATGACATCATTAAGTTGAACATCTGTTAAAAAGCAGGCCACAAAATGGTGACTGGGCAGCCCACGAGCTTGTTTGGTAAAATATCAGACCCCAAATGTGCATTTAAGTCAGTATGCACTTACAAAACTGCATATGCACATGTACTGTGCAGAAGAAAAGGTACAGCTCATATTACTTTTTGTCCGCTACTGAGGAATGTGTTGCAAATACAGTCTTTCATATCCTGTAATATACTTCTCACCTCTGAATCACAAAATGTGGATTCAAGAAGCTCTCCCTTGAAAGCAGGAGATTAGGTAGGGGAGATAATTCATCTCCCAGCAGCTGCCGTCAGCATCTCAGCTGTCTCTGGTTTTGGTGTATAGCCCTGACTTAATGAAATTTAAAACCTAAAATGAGACCTTGTTGTGCTTCCATTTTAATTCATTTTAGTAATTTTATGAATGTTTTGGATGTTTAGACTACAAAATTTCATTGCTTCTGTTTAAATCATGCCTTCAAAGGTAGGATCCTCAAACTCTACAATGTATGACATTGCACAGATTGTCAAGAGTAGAGAGAGATGTCTGGCAAGTTATGTTGAAAAAAAAGAATGTGTCAAACCTTTAACTTCACTGGATGTTCTGGGGAGTTAGACCTCCATTGCTTAGGATGTTTAGGAGTAATAGTATACTAAAGCAGTTGACCTTACTCCTACCAACACATGGCTAATGCCTTTCTTGAGTAGTTTGAATATTTGTGGAGCTCACATTTAACAATCTTCGGGAATATATATGTTCAGATAGGAATGCTTTAGTGTACATGGGAAAATTTGGTTACAGCAGTTATTCATTACCTGTGCATTTGTATGCATGAACAAATAACCTTAGAGAAGGTCAGGAAAAAAAGACCTGGCAAATTTGTGGGCAAACTCTTCAGGATCAAGATCATTAAACTGCTGGTTTTGCGAAGAGTAGTAAGATATTTATTTTTCTCTTCTGACTGTAATTCACTTTCTCACAAGAAAAAAAGGCAGAAAACTTTGGAATCTGAAGTAAAAGCTATATGCACATCTCTCACACATGTTTAAACAGTGCAGGTCAAAGAACAGATCAGCTGTTTGCATGATCAACTGATCTTAACAATTACAGTTACAATCCATTTTATAGGCACTCGTGAATTCAGGCAACATACGAGATTGCATGGAATCAAGGAAATGAAAGCACTTCCTGTCTTAGAGATGTACTCTACACCCAAGCAGCTGAGATAATACATCTTACTTAACTAATAAACTTTCAGAAAGACCTGAACTAATCAAGCAGGGCTTATTTAGCAGGGCCTGACCTATCTCTTCTTAATAGTCACAACATGCGCTTAAAAAAGCTCCAGCTCTTTCCTTAGATGTTAGAAAGGTAAGTAATTAGCATCCTTGCACTTCAGTTAATGAGAAAAGCACAATTCAGTCTCAGAAAACATTTTTTAGAATAGAAAAGAGAAAGAGGCATTGGGGAGGGGGAAAAGGTTTAGCATTAGCTTTCTTCGTTCCTGCCTTTCTACTCTACTCTTGTGAGACCTCACTTGGAGCACTGTGTGCAGTTCTGATGCCCTCAACATAGGAAAGATATGGAACAGTTGGAACAAGTCCAGAGGAGGGCCATGCGGATGATCAGGGGTCTGGAGCACCTCCTCTATGTAACTGTGTAACTTCTCACAAGCTGAGAAAGTTGTGGCTGTTCAGCCTGGAGAAGAGAGGCTGCATGGAGAACTCATAGCAGCCTTCCAGTATCCAAAGGGGGCCTATAAGGATGCTGGGGAGGGACTCTTCATTAGGGACTGTAGTGATAGGACAAGGAGTAATGGGTTCAAACTTAAACAGGCAAAGTTTGGATTAGATGTAAGGAAGAAGTTCTTTACTATAAGGATAGTGAGGCACTGGAATGGGTTGCCCAGGGAAGTTGTGAACGCTCCATCCCTGGTGGGGCTCAAGGCCAGATTGGACAGAGCTTAGGTGTCATGATTCAGTGTGTGGTGTCCCTGTCCATGGCAGGGGTGTTGAAATTGGATGATTTTAACGTCCTTTCCAATCTTAACTATCCTGTGATTCTTGGAGGTATCAGAAACACTACATAAAGCACAGACACATAACACTGGGCTCAGAATACCTAAAACCTGTAGATTGTACATGTCAAACAATTGCATGACACGTTACCCGGAAACACGATGCTCCCAAGCTTCAGAACACTCTTTCACATAAATTAACCCTCCTGGTTTTTTTTTGTCTGGGAGTTCAAGAAAAACCAGATGTACTACATCCATAGCATCGACTGCAAAGTACTTTGTATTTTGGCTATTTTTTCTTTAGGGACATTTTAATGTCTATCAAAACCTACCACAGTTTCTGTGCAGAGTCCTAGAAACATGGCAAAACTTGTATAGTAAAGGCATGCTGAATAGTGCTAACCTTTCATAGAGTAACTCTCAATTTAAAAAAAAAAAATGCACCACCATCAGTTTTAATATTTCTGACAATGATAAAACTACATTTGTTCCTTTACCATTGATTAATTTGCTGACTCACAGTTTTGGCATATGAATGCACCCTGATTTCAGTGCTATGCCAATATATGTATATGTCAATAATCACACATCTACTGCTGCATTTCCAGTTAATCTAATGATAAATAGCCAACATTATACAGGTTTGGTGCTTTTAATCCTTTCTTCTCAAGGTACATTTGATTTTCTTACTTCAGTTTAAACAGTAGTTTTGATTTTCAAAACTACTTCTGGAACAGTTTCCAATTACTCAGGCAATCAACCTCCAGCAGCCTTCTGCAAATTGCTTTACTTCCAGACTGTGCTATTCAGGCAGAGTATTTTGGCAGTGGCAAGTCCTAGTATGCAGAGCTTTCAAGTACAAATCTGTCTTCCTTCTTAAGGCCAGCTCTGTCCTGGGTAGAGGGTCACCCTGTCCTGTGAAGCCTATGCAAGGAGTCTCTTAAAGTGTATTGCTTCTAGCACTGATCCCAAGGGATCTTGCTGACCCTCAACTTTTCTGCTGTGTAATGTGTAGAGATGTGATTCCTATTGGCTTCAACGCAGTGTTAGAACGTAGTTCTGAAAGACCATAGTAGGATTGTGAATATATAGCAAACAGGAAACCATGCTGAGTGGTCTGGCAACTGTATACCATCCATAAAACAAAATGAGGGGTTTCTTTCAAGACTTCTTTGCTTTACCACATTTACATTTAAAGGCAAAATTTGCATTTTGGGAGTTCTCTGTAGAAATATATAGTGATTAATTTTTGAATTGAAGAGACATTTTCATTAATTTGCACATTCTACTAATTTTTGTGCAAGATAACATAGTTGTAGTTTGAAGTACTAATTAGTAGGGAAATAAATAATGGCTGTGAAGATTAAACAGGGCAGTTTGGGTTTTTATGAAAGAACCATTGCAGCATCTGAGCTTTTCTCAGCTGATATTTTCTGAAACACTGGTACGTGATGATTGCTGATAAACATTTTGAACTGGTTCTGTCATCCTGAATGTGTTTAAACATTCTTCTAATTGTTCTTGGCAAATTGCAAAGTGATGTATTTTTTTTTTGACTCAGCTAAGTGAATTTCTTCTCATTGGATCCATACTACAGATACTCCCCTTATTTAAAGAGTTAGGCTTTACAGTCAATAGGGTTTTGAGACTTGCTGGCCATTTCTGTTTCTAAAGTGATCTCCTCCACAATTCTCTGGACAGAATCAGAAGATTGCCTTACCTGAAGACAATCTCTTGCAACAGGGGAAAACATGGGGTGATGTATCCAGAATTTTTAGATGCCTGTAAGCAAGCAGGGCAAAATTATTCAATCAGTGGTCCCTGATTGCTGAGGTCCCTGAGGCTGCAGACAGTCCCCATTTTTTCTGCTTTTAATTATTCCTAATGAGTATTCTTATTGGTGTTTATTTTACTGTCTTCTTTTCTTACTATGATGAATCAGCTGTTTTCTGTCAGTGTGTGTTTTATGAGTATCAACAAACAGTTCAGTTCCTTAAACACCTGAAACTCTGTTTTTAGTCAGATTGTAATTCTAGACCTTGGATACACTGGGCTACTGAACAAAGATCCACTTTTCCTTCAAAACTGAAAAAGAAGGGAAAAAAGCTCCAACTTGGGAAATCACAGAACTGTCTAACCAGGGGTATGTGATCCAACACGGCTTTGAACTTGCAATAAAAATGTCTGTTTCTGAGCTAGACAAAGATTTGGTACATGTTGTTAAAAAACCGAACCAACCCAAACCAAACCTGTTCTTTCCCATGAAAAAGCTAAAATTCAGGTCTTAAACTGATCAATCTTTGAATGGTCTTCAGCGACTGGAAGAAAGGTTCATTTCATACTCAGCACTATCTTCTGACATGGAAGATCATTTTTGTTAAGTTTGTGCTTTTTGTTGAGTTAGAAATTTCTATTTTTTGTTTGTTCTACCGTGTCATTATACCATGTCATTAAGGAAAATGATCTAGAAGCAGTAACTTCTACAGCTGATTAATAAATACTCCTGCGTCTTTCATAGCCTGCAACTGCTATGCACCTTTCCTACCACCCTTCCTACTGGGTTTTTTGTTGGGTTTTTTTTTTTTTTCGGCTTTGACGTTTTGAACAAATACACACTTCTTCCATATGGCGGTCAGAAGTAAGTATTTAAACAATCTTCCTGAGCTTTATTCCACTCATCCCCGATTTCAGACACTCAACTTTCCGCACACGTCTCTTTCCAGAAAGCCAAACGCCTGTGATGAGGACTGGGAATTCCGACCCCAGCTAAGGCGCTGGTCAAGGGCTCTTCCTGAGCTACCCACACGGGAACCGCGGGCTGGCGGGAGGACCTCACATGCCGCCGTTGCCCGGCAGTTCACCGTGCGGCTCCGCCGCTGCTCCGACCCCGCGGCACAGAGCGGATGCCCCTCGGCGGCAGGCGCCGTGGGACGGGGCGCTGGTGGCAGCCGCGAGGCGGCCGCGGACCCGGGCCAGGTCCGCGGTGACCTCGACGATCCTGCCGATCGCGCGCGGGTCGACGGAGTAGTCGTTCGTGTCGATGCGGACGTAGTAGTCGCGGCCGAG
>JAOEHY010010557.1:8985-22773 GCA_025447955.1 Psilopsiagon aurifrons | reverse complement strand
GCTCGGCCGGCTCCAGCAGCGGCGGGTGGCGAGCGGCGAGCGGCGGCCCCGGAGCGGGGTGTGCGAGGCGGGCGGCGAGATGCGGCCGGGGCGGGCTCCGTCCCGCGGGAGCTCGCCACTCGCCGTGGGTGAATGCCAGGTTCGTCTGGGCTGAGCTTGCGAGCGTACCTGGCGCTAACGGCGCATTATTGTAGTACTTTGCCTGTCTTTGTTCAGTCACTCATCCCTTTTTGGGTCTTTAACACAAAGAGAATCGTGTTTAAGCCCTAAACAATTCTGGTAGGTAGAAATGGAGGTAGACAGACCTCTACAATGGAGGTGGAAACAATGGTGATGTTAGAAATCAGAAAGCTCCGTAACAAGGCAGGGCGTGAGATAATCTCCTCTAGGCTCAACGGTAAAGGTGGGACCAGAGGGTCTTTCCAAGTGCCTTCCAACAAGGGCTGTGATCTGAAACTGTTCACCCTCTTCTGCCTCTTTCTTCTGAGCCAGCCTTGCTTAGGCGTCTCCCTGCTTGTCCTCCCCAGTAGGCAGAGCTGCGGAGTTCTCCCTCCCGCTGGCGTGGCTGGTGGCTGTTCACAGGTTCGTGCCTCCAGAGCCCTTCCCAGTTGTGCTTGGCTAAAGCGTTTCACCTGCCTCCTCAGAAATTTTCGTTCAGCTGCTGGATAGACAGCAAACACTGTGTTTGTTTCAGGCACCCTGGAGGTTAACCTCACTTTGCTTTGTTGGATTCCCTTGGCACCTTCCAGATGTAACTGGTCACGTTTGTAATTAACCTGGCCCCTGTATTGACTCCTTTAAGATGGCGCCTCATCTTACGTCTTGACAGAGCTTTGCTCATTAAGAGCTATTTGCAATCTTTAGTTTTATTTTTTACTTTTCTAGGGGGAGGTTTGTGTGTTTTACAAGGAAACCGTACATGTAGTGTTACAGAGGTGGGGGGACAGGAGCACAGTGGTTTTCTCGCCACATGCTTAAACGTACTGTACTCCATTTCCTAATGTTGGTGTTTTTTTGAAGATCAAGAGGGTGTCCTATTTATGATGATCCTAACAAGATCATGTTCTATGGGAAAAATACTGGCAACAGAATATTTCCCTTAAATGAACACTTCGATGAAATGATGAGATTGTTCTGCTATAGGAGCTTCTTGTGTGATTTTGTTTTCATGCGCAGTATTTTCAGGTGGTTATAGTATTGTCAACAACTACACCTAGACAGCATGTTTGGAAACTTCAGATATGGGTATTTTAGAAGATTTTCTCAAGTTAACTTTGGTTACCTGACTTCCTTCGTCAGAATCAGTACTTGCCTTAAATCTCTAGCATCCGCTTAGCTGCACACCTATTTGGGATATCTCTTTAGTTAGATAAAGAGCAGGACATCGTGGGTGTTAGTTATAGCTTCTTGTAATGTAGTCATTTCAAAGATGACATACTTCCTGAGCTGAAAAATAATTAGTGGACGAGTGGTAACAGTCATCCTCCCCCTGAAAAGATAATGCTTCTTCAGTATCTTCATACTCTTCTGCTCTGTTACTTCTAGTTTAAAATGCATTAGAAAAGGAAGACCTTTTCTGAACTGTGTGTCTAATGATGGTTATTCCAGAGAAGGGTGAGGGTGCAGCTGCTCGATGTGTTGTGCTGTAAATGCTTCTCCCCTTCCTGTGAAAAGTAACTTGATAATTTGAGCAAATAGTGACTCAATGACATCCTGTGGCATCTGTGTTTGATTTTTTTTTTTTTCTGGGGGTGGTTGCTGCTTTTAAGTGAGCCAGTCATTTAAAGTACAGAAGTTTGACAAGTGGCTGGAGCTGAGTCTTCCAGGAGGTTTTGTTGGTTTGTTTGGTTTTGGTTTTGTGTTTTTTTGGTTTGTTTGGTGGTTGGTGGTTTTTTTTTTGTTTTTTTTTTTTTAATTTGTTTGGTTATTTGAGCCTGCGGTTTGTGGATTCCTGTGCATGGTATTTAGAAAGTCTGTGGTCAGCAGGCTTGAGTTCATTTTGCAAACTTTGAATCTCCATTGGAAGAGCATTTGCTTGACCTTTTCTGACTTGCTAACTCAAAAAAAACCCACCCCCAAACAGTGTTGCTGCAGAGGATGATGAGAAACCTGCTGTGTTTTGTGGCAGTGTATTATACCATGTTTCTGACCCCTGTAAAGCGGCCTGGGCACCCTTGAAAGCCTGAATGTTGATGCAGAACTGTGAATGGTGACACTTTGGGTAACATCCAGCTCTGAGTGAAACCCAACAACTGGATTTCTCTTTCAAGGATGATCACTACTGCATGTTAACCATATGTGAAACTGAAGATAAATGGTTTTGACTTATTTTTGTCACCTCTCCATTTCAACCCATGCCCAAAACATCACCTTGTTTTGAAGACTGCGTGCACAAGTATTTGCTCTGTGTCTGTTTCACTTTCTTAGGAATTACGTTTTTAAAAGCTTTGATTAATTATTTTTAAAATAAAATCCAGTTTCTGGTATCTTTTAGTCTGATTTAGTCATATCTGGGTATAACTAGCTAACTGTTTTAAGTGGAAGAGGTTTTGATTAGCTTTCTTGATAAAGCTAGTATACTTTCATTCAAACAGTCAGACGGAGGAATTTTCATAGAAACATAGAATGGTTTGGGTTGGAGGATACCTTACAGGTCATCTAGTTCCAACCCTCTCTACCATGAGACAGGTGGTTTCTTCCAGAATCTTGTTGGGAAATTTGGGATGAATCTGCAAAAGGTGGGAATAGCCCTGTGGTCTATCTGCCGGGGCCCGTGGATTGGAGGAGATTTTCTCAGTCTGAACAGAGTGGTTGCCTGTTGCAGGTCTGATTGGATGGGGTTGTGTATCCTCTCAGTGCTGTCTGGTACCCCTCAGGTCCTTATTGTTTTTTCATTCCCTTTTGCTTCAGTTTATGGCCTTGCCTTTCCAAAGGGGTTTTACTAAGGCTCTGTCTGCAGACCGAGATGCAGACCTCCAAGGAAGATGTGCCTTCACTTTTCAGTGGCTGTTCCATCTGTACTGTGCTTACATCCTTCATGTGCTGCTCCAGCTTATGCAAGTTAGGTAATGGAGGAGGCAGTTGGTGGGCTGCTATGCAGGCAGGGATTAAGGAACACCTTTTGCTTCCCACTTTGTCTACATAATGCTTTGGTGGAATTTTTATCTGTTCTGCTTATTCCTGCTTGGCAGGTGTTGTGCAAATACGGATTTTGTGAGCAGAGGGACTTGGTTTTCCTTCTGGAAGTCTGAAATGCACAAATTGTTTTGCTCTGCATTTGCCTTGAATGGCTTAGTCTTCACATTTGTCAGCATGGTTGTTAGTTATCTGTAGTGGAAGATCACTGAATATTAGCTATCCTACTTCAGGTGAGTACAATAAAAGAAGGAAACGATCAGGCAGACTGATAGTGTATTAATACAGGAAGTAAAAGTGTGCTGTATGTTAATTTGCTTGAATATTTCAGGGGTTAAAAGATCTCCCTCTTGATGAAGCATTGCTAAGTTGGCAAAACAGAAGAATGAAATCTGCTGTTTAAAAATCTGGAATTTTATGCTTTACCAAATGTAGACCATTATGCACATGATACAGCATCTAATTTTTGCATCTGTAATAAACATTCATGAATGATATATTCCTTCATATTGAGTAAAATAATTTTCTTACCCATAAAATCATAAATGCATTTTATTTTCAACTCAGATATCTGTGACAAACCAGATGTTTCCTGGAAAACAGCATGTACAAATAATTTCCATGTAAATGTACTTACTGAGCTGATTTGCTTGTCTGTCCTCCAAAGTACATGCAATCATAAAATAGAATCACAGAATAGTTAGGGTTGGAAAGGACCTTATGTTCATCTAGCTCTAATGCCCCTGCCATGGGCAGCGACACCTCACACCAAACCATGTCACCCAAGGCTCTGTCCAACCTGGCCTTGAACACCACTAGGGATGCATTCACAGCTTCGTTGGGCAGCTCATTCCAGTGCCTCACCACCCTCACAGTAAAGAATTTCTTACTTATATCTAACCTGAATTTCTCCTGTTTAAGTTTAAACCCATTATCTCTTGTCCTATCACTACAGTCCCTAATGAGGAGTCCCTCCCCAGCATCGCTATACGCCCCATTCAGATACTGGAAGGCTGAGTTCTCCATGCAGCCTTCTCTTCTCCAGGCTGCTCCGGGATACATATGTGTGTGTCCATGATAGAAAGTCAAAAAACTTTCATTTTTAAACTGAAAAGGGAATATCAATTTTGCAACGGAGGTAATGTTTTGCATCTGCTCTATTTGGATGGAAGATCTTTCTTTGGGTTTCATCTCTTTCCCTTGATTTTGCCTTTCCTTCTGTTGAGTATAAAAATATATTCCCAATGAACATAAATTACTTAAGGGCAAAACAGCACTGGATTTTCTAGAGAGAGCAATGTGTTGCAGTCAAACATTCCATTGAGAAATCAGTGCTTTCTTGCCTGCTTGTTTTTAGTAGATGAAAACAATGGAAGAGTTCCTGAGACTGCTGTATTTGCGTACTCAGCAGGTATATCAGCATTCCTGGAACATGGTTTTGCGCTTCTGCTTTAACCTATATGTTGAACTAATTGTTCTTCCTTTGAGCAATATGGTTTGCTTTTCGCTCTGAAAATTGAGCTAAAATAGCTAGTCCTATACATTTACCAGTAGTTAAATTCCAGTGCAAGTTGTTACTGCTGATTACATAGATGACTTTCTCTATTTCTGACCACTAGGAGAAAAAGGCCAATTATTTTATTCAAGTAACACTTGGAATGACTCACTATATCTTGCAGTGCTATGTTTAGTATTTTTCCATGTTTTCAAGTGTATCAGCTAATATTCTTACAGTGAAGAACAGGATACAAATGACTTCATGGCAGGTTCCAGTACACATTATTTGAAATGTAGTATTTTATTCCAGTAAGCAAAAGTAAATTAATTATCTTTTTCTTAGCTCATGTGGCAGTGCTGATCTTCCCCATTTTCCATCTCTCATTTTTTGGCACTCTGAAGATCTGTGGTTCTTGGTTTTCAGGGGATCTGTGTAAGGTGAGGCAGCTCTGTACTTCTCAGGAGCTCCTCTCAGGATGGCACAGCAGGAGAATAGTCTGTGCGTGATGTATGTATTTCTGCAGTTCCTAGATTTGTATTGGAAATTTGTGCTTATCTCTGTGTGTCTTAGTCTACTGCATCTTGATTTTTTTTTTGTTTAAGAACAAAAGTGCATGGTTCCTCTGTATGCCTTTGATTTTTCTATTGACCTTACTTCAGCTGTACGTGGCCCCATGGGTGTCTGATGGAACTCTACTGCGTGTGTCAGTTTGCCCGAGTAGCTGAGTTTTCCTTAGGCAAGAATTTCATGTGTTGAACTTGTGCAGTCATACACACTTCTTTTGGTTTGCTTTGGGATTTTCTGTGGATTTGGTGTTTGTGAGGTTTTGTTGTTTGTTTGGGGTTTTTTTGTGTATGTGTGCATGTACACAAAGAGGCAATGTTTTCAGGAATCCATGTTTTACTCTCAAAGTCCATATGTACCCCATTCCCAAATACAAACAAATTCACAAACTTTTCAGATGACCACATAGATGTGAGATTTTTACCATTCTGTCAGTATTGTGCACTGCCTGCTGAGAAAAGAACATGGGTTATATTTTAAACTGAATGCAAAGGTGATTTTGCAGAGGGTGCATGTGCAGACTTAGGTGCAGGTCATCTGTTAAAAGGCTAAAGTGCTGGACGTAAGTAGAATCAGTGTTTCTGGTACCTGCTAACTTCTGGCATCACCTTCTTGCCCTGTGATTGCAGTCTATGTGTATGTATAAACCCTCTGAGAGTTGCTATGATGTATTAATTTTTAAGTATATGACAACCTCTGAGTTGCATCTGTAGGGAAAAAGTCAGTTTATTTAAAAGAATGCACCTTGAGAGGCTGTACAAGATATTGGTAGTAAATGTACCCATTTCAGAATTAGTTAATGCCTTTTGACGTATCTATCTGTGCTTGCCATCTGATTCATCTTCTGTGCTCATCTTTGTGGGCTTTTATCTGCAGGAGTACAAAAAGAAAAAAACATTGATCTCAGTGTACAAGAGAGCAATCTATTACGAACTGTGCCCAAGGTTCCCAGTGGAGTTTGAGGATTCATTGAGCTACCTGCTATTACACTCATTAGGAGCAGATTTTATCATGTCACAGGGATGAACATAGCCTATTTCAAACAGAATTGTGACTGCCCTTTGCTCACACTTTTATATTAAGATTTTGCAGAAGCAACCCAAGTGTCATAGCAACCAGTACTACCCTTGGTACTGCTCATTTGTTAAAGCAAGCTTATTTGTTTTTTGTTAGGATCAGAGACTGCAGCTGAGGATCAAAACCAGCATCATTTAATGTAATTTACCATTGTATTCATGGCATGTATGCTAATTCTTTTCTTTTTCTTTTTTTCTTTTTAAATTTAGATTTTCCTTAAAGTAATTTGGTTCAATCTAATTTATTTATTTATAAACCTGGAAGCAAAATTTAAAATAATATTGTTAGAGGGAGTAAGTTGAAATTGCCTGAGTTTTGGAAGCAAAGTACAAATTGCTCCTGAAACAGTGAGACTAGGCTTATTTTCTCTCTAAAAGAGGTAACAAGGAATTTATCCTCTATCTGTAGACCAGTGTTATCTGACCAAGTTTGGGTGTAATATACGATAAAAGCATGACTGCTTGGTTCTGTTTGTTGTAGATTTTCGCTATATTGCAAGGAATATTCAAGGCTTCCCTCTCAAGTCCATGCAAAGTTTTATGTACAAGGTGATGGCACAGGATGGCCTTTCTTGATCTTTCAGATGGAAGTATCTAGACAGTGTGCCTTCCTGGCTGGGGGTAGTCCCTTCAGCAGAGAGCAGTTGTGTTACTGCAGTAAAAGTTTCATTGCATGTATAAAGTAGCTGTAGTGGAGAATGCAATCTAATGTGCATATTTTAATTTGCAGGTTTCCACACTGTTGCAGTTCTCTGGGTTTGTGTTTTTCCTGAAATGGTAGGACTAGGAAACAGCTGCCGAGGGATGAAGTCTCCACCCCTCCTCGTGGCTGCGCTCGTGGCGTGTATCATTGTTTTGGGCTTCAATTACTGGGTTGCAAGTTCTCGCAGTGTGGATCTGCAGGTAACTTGCCTGTTGCTCTGCATGCCATCCTGTACTTGTGTGATTAAAAATATAGCCCAGAAGAAGGATGCTGGGCAAGGAGCTTCAGTGGTGGGCAAGGAGCTTCAGTGTGTTGTAGGAATTCTCATAAATACTACAGTTGCTTATCAGTGGTGGGAGATGGGGCAGTGAGAGGAATTCTGATTTTTAGGTGAGGGAAACCCAGAACTTTAAAGCCTGAATGTATGGTACTTTTTACTTATGCTCACACAAAGCATTCAGCTGTCTTTCTAACTCTAAATTCCTAGAATCATAGAATAGTTTGGGTTGGAAGGGACCTTCAAAGGCCATGTGGTCCAGCCCTCCTACAAAGAGCAGGGACATCTTCAACTAGATCTGGTTGCCCAGAACCATATCCAGCCTGGCCTTGGATGTCTCCAGGGATGACATGTCCACCACCTCTCTGGGCAACTTGTGCCAGTGTTTTACCACCCTTGCTGTAAAGAATGTTTTCTTCATACCCAGCCTGAATCTCCTCTCATTTAGTTTAAAACCATCATCCCTCGTCTTACTGCAGTCGGCCCTGCTGAAAAGTCTTTTGCCATCTTACAATCCCCCTTTTAAGCACTGAAAGGTCATAATAAGGTCTCCCTGGAGTCTTCTCCAGGCTGAACAACCCCATCTCTCCTCTGCTTGTCACTGCTCCTTGATCAATCAAGAAAAAGGGTGATCTTCTACTAATAAATGAGTCCTTCTCATATGTGTCTCTGTGTAACACCTGTATGTCAGTTGTTTGTGAAAGTTAGGTAGTGTTGTCTTCCTCTTGCTTTTTTACCCAGTCTTCTGGGAAAACATACTGATTTGAGAGATGAATTTTCCTCTTAAGTTTAAGACCAACACTGGGAAGTGCTGTGATGTCAGAATTGTTTAAATTAAATTCTTTTATCTTTAACTGAAATTTGGTTAGTCTCTGCAGAATATGCTGTACTGTTAATTTATTTAAACTGCGGAGAGTGTGTCTGTGTGTGTGGCAGGTGCCCCTGGTTAACACATCGCTGTGATGACATTAGAATTGTTAGTTCTGTGAACTTTAATATTCTTTGTATTGGAGAAGAGTCTATTGAGAATGTAATTTTTCATTGGAGAATAGTAATTTCTATTTTCTTGGGCTGGTTTGCTCTTTCTCAGGATCGGATCATGGATCTGGAAGGCAAAGTCCGCCGTGCTGCAGCAGAGAGGGGTGCTGTGGAGCTCAAGAAGAATGAATTCCAAGGGGAGCTAGAGAAGCAGCGGCAGCAGATTGACAAAATCCAGTCCTTGCACAGCTTTCAGATGGAAAATGCCAACAAGCTACACCAGGAAGAGAAGGTAGGACCCAAAGGAGTTTATACCTGGTCACAGTTTTCTGTAAGATTTTGGTTTACCAATACACTCTCTGCAACAGAGTAAGGTTGCTCAAATGTTGCAGCTGGTGGGCATACGGTCTCTGTTGGTGTGGCAAAACATTTAATTTATCATTGTCTGATATTGCATGTTGAATGAACATTATTGCTTTCATTGTATAGCACATGAAATGTTAGAAGTTGCAAGTAGCAACACTGTGGAATAAAACCTCTCCCCCAGTTCACGTGTTGGTGAAACTCACCATCTGTTTTGGCATTGTTTTACATTCCATTTCTGTCATGCAAGGAGTAAAAGCACATTCACGAGTTAAACAGAACAAAGAAACAAACAAAAGGTAAGGAATGAGCAAACAGAACTAAGTATTTGCTTAATTTTTGCTTAATTTACAGTCTCTTTTACAAGGGAAATATGGTTGAAGTTTTGTTTTTATAAGCAGGTTTTCCTTTAGCCAAAAGTGTTAGGAGTCAGCTAACTGTACATGCTGGCCACAGAGTTCACAGCATAGGGTGGATGTTGAGAACTGTTGACAGGAGCTCATCCAAGAATTTTAAGGAAGCTTTAAATGTTTCTGTCAGACTATGGTGTGCTACCTTTCTGCTTTGAACTACTGTGATACTAGGCAAATGCAGCTGACACCACATGATCTACCCTGTTGTGGTGGTGTTTTTGAGTCTAGAGGACATATAGGAGCTGTCGTCCATTAAACCTGTCATCTGTGCCAGGGAAAGAGTTGGGAAGTATTTTAATAAACTGAAACTGCTGTTGGATGTGGTCGTTTGGAAAAGAGTCAAAATGGTTCTTGGAAAAGGAGATGTTGTTTCTGAAGTCTCTTGGAGTTTCCTTCTGAAAGAGTTGGTGTCAGGAATGAGGGAGATTAATGAATGCATTCTCACCTGGAATTGCAAATGGAAACACATGAATTGCTTGTAGGGAAATTATGCACCCATGTTGGTGAGACTGTTATCACAGGGGTGAATGATAAGGCAAAAGTTACAGAAAAAAGTTACAAGGCATCTTGGAAATAAACTGGATTAGTTGTTGTACTGTAGGGCGGCCACTCGTGGAGTTTTGGATTGCTGGGAAAGCCACGCGGAGGAGAATGAGGAGGGTGACCAAACCTGAGCAGGAATCCTCAGTGTAGGTTCCAGGCTGGGCAAGAGCCAGCTGAGGAGAGCTATTGCGGGCATATCTAGGATCATGAATCATGCGGAAAATGCTCATGGCTGGGAGAAGCAAGGAATGGTTGTTCTCCATCCACTGTTGAGCTTCAAATGCAGTAAGCAAGTTGTAGTTCAGACTGAGCAGAAGTGCTCTTCATGCAGTAGATGGTGAAGCTGGGAATGTGTGACATCCATAATGCCCAGTTGCAGTGGGTCTGTGTGGGTTAAAAAGTGACTGGTTAACCTTGGGCAAACATCTGTGCCACTGCCCAATACAAAGCTGTTCAATTCTGGCTCCAGATGTTCCTCAGCCAGAAATTGCTGCTGTTTGGCAAATACTGTAGCTGCCTTGGTGTTTATTTGGCATCCAGAGTGCTTGGCAAGGTGGATTTTGGGGTCAATAACTCTTACGTTCTCTTAAATGCTTTTTCCTCCATCAGCCTAAACCGCAGTTTTTCATTAATGGACTAGTCTATGAAGCTTGCTGTTGAAACACCAGGAGCTGATGCTATAGGAAGCATTAGGTAAGAGGGGTGCAGTGGACTCATTTCCTGTCTTCTGCTTTTTGTGACTAGAGAAGAGCATGTCTCAGGAGCCTCAAGTGGTAGGACGAGTATGTGTGTGCCTGTGCACCACCTTGTGCAAATTCAAACTTTGCTTTTGTTGCTCTTGTAACACATGAGCAAGTGTCCTGCACAGTAGTAGTTTGTTTTCAAACACTGTGATTAAAGAGTAGGGAGAGTTGTTTTACTGGGAACCTGTGTATTTGTCAAAAGATGCCATTAGCCAAGTTGGCATGGATTCCCCCCCCTCATTTAGGAATGCTGGTGATGTGGTGACAGGGAAGACAGGAAAAACTTAGTTCTTTGTGCTAAGGATCCTGATCTGAAGAATCTGTCTAGGATGAGAGTTTATTCTACAAAGGGATGTGGGATGTAAGAAAAGACTATTACTGAGTGCTTTTTTTGTGTGTGTATCTATATTGGTATGTAAGTGGCTATTGTATGTTAGCATGTGCATACATACTTGTATACACACAGAAGCACATATATCTTTTTTTTCGGCTTCACGGATTTCAGTGGAGTCCAGGATTCCTGAGAGGCAAATAATGAATTCATAAGTTCTAGTTATTGGAAACTTGGTGCCTGAATTGAACTTTGTTTACTCCGTGGGGATTAGCAGCAAATATTTACCCAGTCAGGGGGAATGAATGCAAATCCAAATCATGAGTCCCTCAACTTGCCTTAAAAGTAATACAAATTGTCTAACTAACTAGACAGATCTTTGAGTGATAAACGTGATTTTGTTTAGTTCTAGATGTTCTTAAAGAAAAATGAAAATGCTTTCAGCTGATGTGTAAGAGTGAATGGTCTGTCTTGAAAACCCATCTGTTTCAGGATAAAAATACGGTTCTGCTGATTATAGAAAAAATCTGTGCAGGAACAACCATTTTGAGTTAAATTTGCCCTCTGTTCCAATAGAACTGTCTCTATACTACTTAAAGGATGAGGACATAGAAGGTAGGAGGAAATCAGAGCCTGAAATACCCTGTGGGCTCACCATTCGCTGAAGCATTGTAATCCTGTGAAATCGCTGTTGCAATTATTATTCTCTCAGGTGTGAGTACGTATGAAACACTTTAGTCACCAGTTTGCTTTTAAAAAATCTGCTTGAATTTTTAAGGACTAATACAGGTTCAGCAAATAGCCTGTGGAAATCTGTACAGAGATAGACTGCAGAGATCAAGAGAGCTTACATGAGCTCTTAGTCACAACAGATAAGTAATGAGGAGTGCGAAGGGCTGTTTGTAATCCGTAAGTGATTTTCTAAAGAACAATATTCTATATGTTTGTTATTCAGGACTCGTAGTTTCTGGGATGTGCACAGCTGTGATAGTCATTTTAAAGAGTGTAATAGGAGAACAATATGTGTCATCTCTCTTGTTTTTAACAGCTAGAGTATACTTTTGTAATTTTCTTTGGTTTTGTGTAATTCTTCCCCAGCCCACATCTTGTTTTGCTGAGGAGAGGGGCCGAGCGTTGTACGTTATGTGTGATGCACATCACTGTCCTGTTGCTCAGTGTCTTTCAACACTGGCCACAGCTGCTCTCAGATCCCCTCCCTCTGGGAGAATTTAAATTCCCATCACAGCTTCTGAAACAAAATACCTACCACTATGCAGAGTTGGCTCCACTCAAAAGAGATGACAGTGGCAGGGAGGGAGAGAGAGAAGAAAGCCTGCTGTGAAAAGAAGAAGGTGCTTATTTGTGCTTTGTTTTTATTCTATAAACCGATGTTGCATCTTCTAGTTTTGAAAAAGCTTGAAGGAAAAGCAAGTGCTGCCTTGTCCCCTGCTCTGCTTGCCATAGCATGATGTTACTAAATTAGCAAGAGAGATGTCTGCTTCCTTGTAACTGCTACAGCACAGGTTTAGAACACTACCTCTGTTTAAAATACATTTTCATATGGTAACGAAAAAAAATGGATGGCCTGGGTCTAGCTGAACTGTAGGCATTCTAAGAGTGGAAATTCAGAGTTATGTGTAGCTAAAGAGTTAACTACTGGCACATTTCTACCCCTTTTATAGCAAAATGAATGGACAAAAAGGAAAGCAGAAGGTACGTTATGTATACCTGTACAGATTTCTATCAAAATTCTTACATCACAGGATTCTGTTCCGTTTACACTGCTTATTATTTGGGTTTTAATGAATTTAACAATGACACGGAAGTCCTGTAGCTCTACAGGTCTTACTTTCTCCAGTCGGGCTCCTGTTGAACTGCACTTGTTAGAGTAATTTCTTACTCATATGTGTCAAATTCCTCTTTCTTGTGAGAGTGTAAGAAATTGTCGACTTTACTGTTTTGATGGTTTCTGCAGTTTTGAGAGCTGACTTGCACCACGTCATGGGGCATGGTCCCTCATCACAGAAAAAGAGAGTCTAGGTTGCTTTTAGCAGAGGGTGTGATAGAGTCAAGATAGTGTCCCTAATCTTTGCCAGGATCACTCTTTAGGAAGAGAGTCAGTTGGGGTTTTGGGAGGTTTGGCTGCTTTTATTGATTAATTTTTGCAACCCCCCCCCCCCCCGCCTTTGTTGAGGGTGAGGAGAAGTCTGTAATTTCTGAATGGAATTCAGTTCAGTGAGAAGTACTTTTAAATAAACAATGTCTCCTCCATTTTGAGCTTGAAATTCGTTTTGGCCATGCTTCAATTGGCACACCTTCACTGAAGTATACGTGAGTGTTCAGCACACAGGCCAACCTAAAAGAGAAATATTTTCTTTGAGATCTTATTTATGAACTTTTTCCTCAGCTGCTAGTATGTAGTTAGACATTAGCCTCACGTCCTAGGATAAAAAGCTTTCTTGTGGCTGTTATAAATGGTTTCTCTACTCCTGAAGATTATTTCAAAATGATGAAGAAGAGTATAAAGAAAACAATTGATGAGGCGTGTTACTAGGCAAGTGTGTCTGGAAGCGTGCTTGCAAAATAGAGAAGTGGAGTGCAAATCTCCGAATATGATTAAGAAATGAACAACAGATAATCAAAATGTGGCTTGTGCTGCATGGCCAGAATGGTGGTGGAGAGCAGGAGTGTGCGAAGCAGAGCAGCTCCTTTTCTTTGTAGTAAGGACTTAGGTCAGTTTGAGTTAATCATAAAATAGGTGCCCTTTTTCTCCCTGAATAATTATAAATGCTTGTTTCTACTGTTTTCTGGATGTGTAGATCTCAGCTTGCGTTGTTCCTGCTTGGTTTTGTTCTTACCAGCAGATTTACTGATCCTGTAGCTCCTATTTTCTCCATGTGACAGCTGTATTTGTGAATGCATACCCTTTCTTCTTAGGTTTTAGTTCTGAAGCCAGTATTTACTCTCATCAAGTTCTTTGTCATTTTCATAGAATTTTAGAATAGTTAGGGTTGTAAAGGACCTTAAGATCATCTAGTTTAGACCCCCTGCCATGGGCAGGGACACCTCACACTAAACCATATCACACAAGGCTCTGTCCAACCTGGCCTTGAACACTGCCAGAGATGGAGCATTCACAACTTCCCTGGGCAACCCATTCCAGT